>SNQJ01S0230098.1:0-14303 GCA_010110895.2 Picea sitchensis
AACCAATTATCAATCGTATGATGGTAAATAATAGACTTGGTCACTAGGTACCTCAGCGTCCTGGCATTCACCTTGAGGTTTGTCCTAAATAACACTGTATAAAGATTATACCTGTGCACTTAAAATCTACGAACCTCTACATGAATCTAAAATCTTGAAGCCGAATTCGTTCGATAAAGAAATCGATGATATAGAACCCAACGAATAAGGATCAATGAGGCATTAAGTAATGAAAATTTACAGTAGCTCAAAATAGTTTGAAGTCCTGACAAATTCGCATAAAGCACAGATTTACATCTGTAAAAACAAAATCCATTCTAAGCTCAACTCTGCATGTGATTTGAACCTACAAACAGATTTAACATCTAGTAATCCTAAACGAAGCTAATTATAAGCATGTATACAATTCGCTTGTTATGGAAAAATCGTTAAAAACAGTCGCTGTAGATTTCATCCAACCTTCTAAGAAGGAAAAATTCGAAGATAGACGATACATACCCTCCATTTTCTGAGTCTCCACACTGGCTGTTTCTTGGGTGGCATATTGAAAACATCGTTCTGCGTTTGTCTTCGTCGCTGTTGTCGAATCGCGACGGTTCTGAAAACATCTTTCTGCATTTCGTCTTCGTCGTCGACGAGCGATTCGACAACAGTAACGAAGACGAAATGCAGAACGATGTTTTCAGAACCGCCTCGGGGAAAGTCTCCTCTGGTTCCAGAACCGTTGATAACCTTTCTCAGTAACACAACTATAAACCACCTCCAATGCAAATCACAGCTTGCCTTCAACTATTAAACGGTAAAAACAAACTGGTATTGCAATTTTCGTAGCAAAGCTTCGCGTTAAAGCACGGTATTACTCATATTAAATGACTGCGACGCTTCACCAAAAACATAGCAAATCATACTTTAAAAATTGATCGTACATAACTCAAAACAAAGAAAATTCCACTGACAAAAATCATTTTCCAATTGTAAGTCGATAAGATTGCTTCAAATAGTTAAAACTCAATGTAACAGTTTTGTTATTTTATCCAACATGGCTGTCGGTTCGTATCCTGACGGCAAGCAAGGCCCCATGGCTGTCGCTTATTATCCCTAAGGCATGCATGGCTGTCGCTTTGTATCTTGACGGCAAGCATGTCTCCATTATCATCTGGAATCTGGTTCGTACCTCAAATTATTTTCTTCAAAATTTTAACTTTTGCGGAATGTTTGTGGAAAATGCAATGAGGAAATAGGGGCTCCCATTGGAATTTTGGAATGTATCCACCGTCCTCTGTCCTCCATACATCCATCATAGATTTTGAAGTTTTTCTGCACCTGTGATAGAAACTTCCATATAAGAAGTAGCGAAATCCGAGAATATGAGAAAGACACGAGTCCTGGTTTCAGAAATTGAATTTTCAAAGCCAGACAGTTTATGGAAAAGGGAACAACTTACTTTCCCAGCAGTCAGACGGAATCTGCAATCGAGATAAGGATACCGTCACGATCCCATATCCTTGCAATCGAGACAGCATCTGGGGAACAACTTCCTTTCCAACCTGTCACGGTCCCATATCCTCAAGGAGTTTATTTCTTCATACAAAACATTTATATATTCCAATTTATTCATCATCTTTACTTGAATTCAAAGCTCACATATATTAGGACCACCTTATAAATTCAGACAATAATCACCATAATTTTTTTTTTTGGAACGATCGCCTAATTTTCTTCTATTTTTATTTGCTTTTATTTAAAAACTCTTCGATAATGCAAACTCGACGCAAGTGTACAATAATAAGAAACAGTAAGGCATTTCCACTCAACACGTCAAAAGTCATGGACTCCGTTATCTTCCTTGAGTTTTAGTTGGCCACCTTGAAACACTAACCAATTCAATGAATTGGCCTCAATGTGGAAGAACCAACTTACTAACAATATAATAAACCTTTAATATATGTATAACGTCGCCGGGTGGTAACTAGACCCATTGCATGGGCACACCCTCATTCATGAAAATGGGCAAGAAATTAAGTACAAATGAATGGTTTCATGTAGTTCACATGATTTATGCATGTCCTCGCGTGATTATCAAAGAGAAAATCTAAAGTATTTCTTAAAATGACCAAACTAATATGGTGCAATATTTCTTAAAGTGAACAAACTAAGATGGTGCATAATATTAAAGAAATGAAAACAAAGTTTTATTAACTTCTTTGGATATGGTGTTTAATCTATCTTAAAATAATGAATAAGTGAAAAAAAATTACATTGATATGTATAAGTACTTAAATGCAACATCAACTCATTAAAAAAACAAAAATAAACCATTAAGAAACTAGTTCCATAGCTCTTTATATATATATTGTCTTAAGGGTGTGCCTAAAAATTATACACTTACTCCTATAAAACATCTTAACTTTTTCTTGACTATTCAAGAGTACATAAACACTTGCTGCTTCGCAGGAACTCAAAAGATGAGCTCCCAAGTTCCAATCAACAATATTGAGAATTTGAGTCTCAATATCATCCTCCTTATGATATCCTGAATGGAAGGATCCATTGGATAACACCTAGCTTCATGCCCACTACTATACTATGTGGTAGAGTGTTTGCGCCCTATAATATTTGACTAGTGCATGGGGCTTATAAACAACATGAAAGCCCACCTGACAAAGTGAAAAATTGGATGGCAGAAAAACTTCGATTACAGTGGCATCATATGCACATTCTTCCTAGAGCAAGTTCAAGTGATGCGTCTGTGAGTCTCCCTCATCCCTCCTAGAATGAAGGATCCTAGGATGATCCAATGGGGAGATTTTATGCATAGACTCGAGAGTGGGCGAGTGACTGGCAGGTTTGATGAGGATTGTAACACACCCAACCTCCAATCCCTCATTAGTCAGGTGGGGTGTAAAAAAATTCTCTTTTCTTTTTTCTAAACCATCTTTCTTAACCACACCCCCAAATCCAATTTTGAACTCATAACCCATTTCTTGTCATTGATATATTTCCAACTACTATAATTATGCTCAAATTTGAGCTCAAGATCAAAAGTTATGGCCTCCTAAAGTTTTTAGGGATTTTCCCTCAATTTCCACCTCATATCCACGTTGGTCCATGTCACCCATATCATCCGATGTAGTTGGAATCTGTGATAATGTGTCAAGAAATGTAATCCTGACGTGGACAATCCCAACCCATTACAACGCGACTGACAGAACCTTGGCACAGAACCCCGCAAATCTGAAAATCTAGAGATTTGAATTTCCCCGAAACTCAACTCAGTGTTCTTCCAAATGTTCAGATATATGAATATGTGTGCCCCTCGAACCCTAAATTGGAACCTTTCTCATATGGAAGTTTGGGGTACTATACCTCCCGAGCTTACTTTAGAAACTTGAAGTGGAACCATGACATATGCAGAATCTGGGATATGGGGAAATCTATAATTCCCTTTTTCTCAAATGTCGGATCGATATGTCCTACTAGCACCAATGACACAGAGACTTGATGTGGCATGCCACCTGCCATGACACCATATAATTTGATCAGGCTCTAGGCTAATGTGGCACTGCCACACGGAAGCTAACATGGCAGTTTTTGTACAAATAAGTTGACATAGCATGACACGTGGATGATGATGTGACATGACACATAGAGGATAACGTCATCACATCCTCAAAGCCTTTGACAAAACTCTGTGGTGGAACCTTTCCATATCCAAAAATCTGGGATCCAGGATTTCCAAATATGTGAATTACGAAAAGTTTTAGATTTATAGATATGACATCATCCAAGACACATGGAACAATATTGAATGTGGACCAACCACGGCATGACACGTGGACCTGTGTGATAGGACATGTGGACCTACGTGGCATGACATGCAAACCTCAAAGGCACCAGGTCCCTTCTCTGCAAAACCCCTCCTCAAAACTTTGACCCATCCAAAAATCTGCGCATCTGATATTTCCCAAAAAGCGTTATATGAAAAGTTTCATATTTTTGAATTCGACATCATCACTATGCATGGTCTAATCCTAGCGCAATGCATGGCCTCTACCACATGGACTCCAAATACAATGGGAAACCCTCGACATAGAATTTTTCTCTAGAAACTTGAACCATCCGACATCCAGGGATCTGGGATTTTCCAAAAATCACCTATCACAAAATTTCAGATTTCTAGATATCTAGGATCTGGGACTTCACCCACATTCGGATCCTATACTCAAAAAGGAACAAACACCAGAGATATGGCGATCCCCAATCAAACGAACAGGATTAAGAGATATTGACCTAAGTCTTCACTCCCGACAACAAGCTCCACTCAAGTCCTGCTTTAATACTAGGTTGGCGCCTATCAACCACCGTGGTTGATTCGGATTATTTTCGGCTCGAAATGAGAGAAGAGATATAATAAAGAAATATATAGAGATATCTCAGATATCCAACAATATAAATAAATGTATCAGAGATGCAACCATAAAAACATAGGTACAATAATACAATTTCTATTAATGAGCGAAAATGTAGAAAGACTGTAAAAATACAGAGTGAAAGACTCGCTAGAATGGTGACAACTTATCTTTGAGAAGACATGTGACAGCTACTCGCATTCGCAAGAAGATGATGTTACCATGAGGCTCCAATGGCCTTTTTAACATAAGTAAAATCCAAAACCCTAACCCCGGAAGATGAAAAGCCAAAAGGTTTGTGGGTCCCGATGGGGGTAGTTGATACGTCAACTTCTCGGGGGTGTAACTTTTGCATACCATCTCCGTTCGAGGTGCTCGATACACCCTTGGAAAGGTCTAACCGAGAAGAACAATTTTTGATTGGTCCAAGCTAGTACCTTTGGCAGTCGCCTGGACTCTGAATCCCCGAAAAACATTGTTTAGGGCCTCAAAACGACCCTGGAAGTTTAGAACCCGAAAAAATGTCAAGATGGAAAAATATTTTTCAAGCTCGTGGAATAGGTGGGTGGCCACCAATATCCACCTGGATCAATCCTCCCTCCTTAGGAAGCAATGGTATCCATTTCGTTGAGTTCACAGGGGAGAGAGGAAAGTGTTTGCTGAATCTGAATCTTGGTGAGTTGCTTGCCTTGTTGGAGATGTCGCGTTGCTCAGTTTGTGGAAGGCTGTCATGACCGTGTTGCTAGAGGGTCTGAGTCTACTCAATAAGTCAAGCTACATGAGAGGACTGTGTGCAAAAGGAATCTTTGCACTTTGTTGCAACCTTGTCGACCTGTTTTTGTTGGATAGAAGGTGCTTGGGGCGAGGTTGTAGTGGTTGCAGTGTCCTTCTATTCACCTTTTGAATAGATTGTGAAGAAGTTGAATTTTGCAGTATAAGATACTACCTTGCACCACTTTTTAGGTGGAACAATAGTTGGAACTACCTCTGGTATTTTGTAGAGATGACCCCCTAGAGAAACAATGACACCGCGGGATCAAGACTCATAAACAACATGGTGTTTCCACATATATGGTTGTCCCAAGAGAACATCACAGACATCCAGTGGGGCAACATCACATAATGCCTCATCCTTGAGGGCTAGATGTTGTATGACAATCGAAACTGTTGGTTGACACGAAGATCTCATCCCTGGCGAAGCCACTCGATGTTGTATGGTTGTGGGTGTGGTGTTGTCAACAATCCCAACTGTTTTACGACCTCTTCTAAGATGAGGTTCTTCTGGCTTCTACTCTCAACAATAAAATGCAGCAGGGTCCCCTTCACCCACATCTTTGAATGAAAAAGGTGCCCCCCCTCTTCAAGATCTGTTGGTTCTTCTAGTTGAATTGTTGTGGTCGCGACAATAGCAGTGGGATCTGCGTCAATGATCTGTCTTTTACCAGTATTTTCATAATCAGATTCTGAATCAGGGTTTGTCTCCTTGTCTTTGATCTCAGCCACCAATGACTATTTTGAGCGACATTCATCAATGTTGTGCCAAGGGATTTTGTGGAAATCACACCATTTTTCAGTGTCCTTCTTTGTCTTCTCTTGACCCTTCTTTTCCTGTGGCTTGGACTGGTTTTCGAGAGACTGTTTGTTAGGGTCATCTTTATCATAATTTGGTTGTTGTGGATTTGTAGAACCCAACTCTTGTTTGTTATGGTGCTTAAATTTCTGCTCGATTTTAACAACATAGCGATAAGCAACACCGAGTGATGAGATGTTCTGAAAATCCATTTAAGTTTGGATGTATCTGCGTAGAGCCCCACGGTATTTCGGAACCAAATGTCGCTCGGAGTCTCTGATACCCAGCTTGGTGTGCAAGGTATGGAAGGTATTGGTGAAGTCCGACACTACTTGGTCCCTCTCTTGCCGCAATGTGGTCCATCTCATGTACTGGTCCTCATAGTTTCCAACAGGGTAATAATGTTCCTTAACCACATCCACAAAAAATCCCCAAGTGGGCTCGGCCCCATATATTCCAAACTCCTTTGTGGAACTTTGCTCCCAGTAAGTTTCCCACCAATGTTTTACATGGTGGAGGGCCTTAAGGAGTGCAAACGTGATCTTTTCCCTGTCATAAAAATGGTGAACAAAGAAATAACCTTCTAATAGATTTAACCATTTTTCCAAGGCATCTGCATCTATCTTACCTTCAAATATGGGAATATAAAAATTAACTTGTACCTTGAAAGGAGAGGTGCCTCCAAAGTGACCACTTGCTGAAGACATGCATGTTGTTATAGGAAAGTGTTGAAGGATGTGGGCAAAATTCTCCAATATTTCGTCCCTCTGTCGCGTGAGAGCTTGCTCAAGCAACAGATTAATAGAATCTTTTGCTCTGTCGTTTTTATTTTCTTCCACCATTGAGGGTTTCTTGGGTGTGTGAGAGAGATTTTCCTCAAGAGAGACAAGCTCGAGACCCAACTTGCTATACTCAGACATCATCAGGGACATGCATTGAAAAACAATCAAGAGCAGTCTGCTCTGATACCACTGATCCAGATTATTTTTGGAATGAAATGAGAGTAGAGATGTAATAAATAAATATACAGAGATATATTAGATATCCAAAAATATAACATAAATGTATCAGAGATGAAACCATAAACACAGAGGTACTGCAATAATACAATTTCTATTAATGAGTGAAATTGTACAAAGACTGTAAAAATACAGAGTGAAAGACTCGCTAGAATGGTGCCATCTTATCTCTGAGAAGAGATGTGACGGCTACTCGCATTTGTAAGAAGATGATGTTACCATGAGGGTCCAATGGCATTTTTAACATAAGTAAAATCCAAAAACCTAACCCCGGAAGATGAAAAACCAAAAGGTTTGTGGGCCCCAATGGGGGTAGTTGATACGTCAACTTCTCGGGGGCGTAACTTTTGCATACGATCTCTGTTTGGGGCGCTCGATACACCATTGGAAAGGTCTAACCAAGAAGAACGATTTTAGATTGGTCTAGGGCCTAAAAAAATGTTGTTTAGGGCCTTAAAACGGCCCCAGAAATTTGGAACCTGAAAAACTGCCAAGATGGAAAACTGTTTTTCGAGCCCGTGGAATAGATAGGTGGCCACCGATATCCACCTGGATTAGTGGAATTCTAACTACCACCAAGCATGACACGTCACCACAACATATTTCACACGTTCCCCAAATATCCTCCAATTGTATGCATACAAAGGGTCAGAACCTGGAACATAATTATGACCCATCCAGGATCCGGGATTTTCACGAAGGCTAATTATTCAAAACGTCAGATGTCTGGATTTCTGGATCCAAACCTTGGCATGAAATCTATAACTTGGAGAGATCTACAACTGAGATATCTCAAACCCTAGATCCGACCATCGAGATTAATTCTTAGATTACAAACACAGAGACTATAAGTCCCCTTCTAAACCCGCTCCAATCCAGTGTTGACATCTGTATGCTTCCAATTTGAAAATATGACCAACACCTGGAACAATACGTTATCATGTTTTCATATACATGTGCTCAGAATTATCTGCTATGTTCTTTCAAAGGGGTTGGAACCATGAAAGGGAACCTTGAATCGTCTAGGATTTTGTAAAGGGAGATTTATTAGAAATGTCAGATGTCCAAATTTCCAGATCTGGATCTTAGCATAAAGCATCACACTTGGAAAGATCAATGACTGAGATTCATTGAGAATTACATCCAATAGGGGATATTAATCACTATCTCACATACACATAGTGACCAGAGGGTCTCCTCGACCTGCTCCAATTACACATGGACACATGTCTTCTTTTGATTGGAAAGAATGTTCGACACCTGGCCTGGCATGTCAGCATGACTTCACCTGCATGAGTCTTCTCCTTCACTCACAAGATTCTGAGGGGGAGGAACCTTGCAATGAAACCTCGCTCAATCTAGTAATCGGGTGATCCAAATGGATCTCGGTGGCCATCCACCTTTTCCACTGAATCACCATTTTGAGCCTGCGGTTTTGATAAACCATGACATTCACCCTTTTGGTGGGGAATGGAATGTAATTTCATCTTCATTTGTTAATTACAGACATCATGTAATGGTCTTATGTCCATGCCTACAACATAGCGTTAATTCACTGAATCCCATTAGAACTCCACAGTTAAGCACGCTCGAGCTAGAGTAGTATTGGGATGGGTGACCGCCCAGGAAGTCCTACTATTTTACATGCCTATGGAATTTTATAAACTTAGTCCAATTTGTCCCACATGCATCATGGGAATTGTTCTCCTCTCACTCTCTTATATATAATTGAGGTGAAGGAGGCTCTTTAAGCATGCAATGGAGTGTGATGTAAAGCTTCTTGTGAATGAAGCGTAGCCAACATCTCTATCTTTTTAGAGATAAGCTACCTTGTTTTTCCAGTTTGTGTTCTACAACATTTTTCTATCTTATTCAGTAATACAATTTGGGTTTCATTGTATTTCTATGTTATCTTCAATATTTATGTGTATGTCATTGTTATATCTCAGTTTTATTTCTTCCTTCATGTCGTTCTCAAAATAATTTGGATCAGTGGTATCAAAGCAATATGTTCCTTGTCATTTCTTAAAGCAGGTCCTCGACGAGGTCAGGGTATAGAGATTTGGGTCTCGAGCTAGTTTCGATTGAGGATAACCACTCTCGCTAGCCCAAGCGACCTCCCATGGCAGAAGAAAAGAGAGATGACAGATCAAGAGATCCTTTCAAGATGTTGCTCGAGGAAGCCCTCATGCGACAAAGGAACGAGATGATGGACAACTTCGCTTAGATCCTTCGAAGACTACCGATGGCGGCAGTCGAGGCATCTTCAATAAGAAACCATTTCACAAATGAGACACCCTTCAAGGTACAATTCAATTTGATATCCCCTTATTTGAAGGCCAGATAGATGCAGATGCTCTAGAAAAATGGTTGAATCTGCTAGAAGGTTATTACTCCGTCCAAAAAAAATTCGACAGTGAAAAGATCACCTTCGTTCTCCTTAAATCCCTTCCCCAAGTCAAATATTGGTGGGAAGGTTACTGGGAGAGGTACACCGTGGATGAATATACACTATTTAGGAGAGAACCCACTTGGGCAGCCTTTGTAGATGCCCTAAAGGAGGAGTTCTACCCTGTCAGAAACTATGATGACCAATACATGAGATGGAAAACTATGCGTCAGAAAAGAGACCAGATGGTGTCGGAGTACACCAACATATTTCATACCTTGCGCTCAAAGTTGGGTATCAAAGACTTCGAGCGGTACCTGGTTTTGAAGTATCGAAGTGGTCTACACAGGTACATCCAAAGAGAGATGGATTTATTAGACATATACTCATTGGGAGTTGCTTATCGATATGCAGTCAAAATTGAGCAAAAATTCAAGCAGCAGAGTAAGTGGGAGAAGCATGGACAGAGCAAGGAAGGCCAACCTTAATAGATTCAGTCCCAGATGCAGGCAAAGAAGGGTAACGGGAAGTCTAAGAAAGACACTGGAAAGTGATGTGAGTTCCACAACATCCCTTGGCACAACACTGATGAATGTCGCTCAATACAATCATTAGTGGACGAGATCAAAGACAAAGAGTCGAACCTCAACTTGGACCCTGATTCAAAAAATAATAAAAGGAGATAGATCATTGATACAGAACCCACTGCTACTGTTGCAACTGCAACAATCCAACCAGAAGAGGATCCTAAGGAGGGGGAGTGACCCTTCCATTCACATATGTGGGTGAAGGGGACCCCATTGCATTTTATTATTGATAGTGGAAGCTAAAAGAACATCATCTCAGCAGAGGTTTTCCAGGAGTTGGATTTGCCAACAACACCACACCCGTAGCCATACAACATTGGTTGGCTTCGCCGGGGTCAAGATCTTCGTGTCATCCAACAATGTTGCATGTCCTACGACATCAAGCCCTTCAAGGATGAGGTATTATGTGATGTTTCCCCACTAGAAGTTTGTGATGTTCTATTAGGCCAATCATATATGTGGAGGCATCATGCTATTTATGAGTCTCGACCCCGTAGTGTCTTTTTTACTCTGGGGGGTCAACTATACAGGATACCAGAGGTAGTTTCAACTATTGTCCCACCAAAACAATGCCACAAAGTAATCTCTCATACTGCAAAGTTTAGCCTCTTCACAATCCGATCAAAAGGTGAACAGAAGGACACTGAAACCACTGCAGCCTTATCCTAAGACCTTTCTATCCAGCAGAAGCATATCGACAAGATTGTAGAAGAATACGAATATGTTCTTGTTTCACCTACGGGGGTGCCTCCAAACTGCCCAGTCAAGCAAGGTTATAACATAACCCTTCATACTCTTCATGTTGCATATTCACCAACAAAGTCCTTGCACACTCAAGTAGATCATGTAACTATATTGGTTGAACGGATTCAACCCCTCCAGCAATAGGCTCATGACAACCTTCAACAAGCTAAGCATAACAACTTCTTCGGCAAGGCAAGCAACACATCAAGCTTCACATTTAGCAGAAGTCTCCCCATCTCCCAAGGGAACTTGATGCAATGGGTACCATTTCTTCAGAAGGGGGGAGGAATGATCCAGATGAATCTTGGTGGCCATCCACCTTTTCCACTGAATCACCATTTTGAGCCCGTGGTTTTGATAAACCATGACATTCACCCTTTTGGTGGAGAATGGAATGTAATGTCATATTCATTTGTTAATTACAGACATCATGTAATGGTCTTATGTACATGCCTACAACATAGTGTTAATGCACCGGATCCCATTAGAACTTTGCAGTTAAGCGTGCTCGGGCTAGAGTAGTATTGGGATGGGTGATCGCCCGGGAAGTCCTACTATTTTACATGCCTATGGCATTTTATAATATTAGTCCAATTTATCCCACATGCATCATGGGAGTTGTTCTCATCTCACTCTCTCATATATAATTGAGGTGAAGGAGGCCATTTAAGCATGCAATGGAGTGTGATGTAAAGCTTCTTGTGAATGAAGCGTAGCCAACATCTCTTTTGTGAATGAAGTGTTCTACAGTGTTTTTCTATCTTATTCAGTGATAGAAGTTGGGTTTCACTGTATTTCTATGTTCTCTTCTATATTTTTGTGTATTTCGTTGTTATATCTTAGTTTTATTTCTTCCTTCATGTCGTTCTCAAAATAATATGGATCATCAGGGATCTTATATTTTACAAGGCATGCAAATATGAAATGTTTGTATTTTTGGATCTCTGGATATCCGGATATCTGGAACTCCCCACTTGTGATTAAGTTTAAATAGCCATAACCTTCGAGTTTTGGTTTCCTCCTCCCGATTCCACTTTGACAGTCACAAATGAAGGGATTTAACTCTTAAATCCAAGCACAGGGAAAATAATCAAGCTCCATGGAAGAATCAGTACTCCCCTAAGGGCATAAATCTCAGTCCATGTACACGGAGACCAGGTATTTTCATTATTCTAGATTTCACAGGGAACAAGGTCTAGTAATAATGTATAAGACATACAAAGAGACTAAATGCTTGCATCCCTTACTCAATTATCATAGTATTAAGGTGTTTGACCATGTTTCCTTTTAAGCATGTTCCCATAGGTTAAATAACTAGAAAACTAAAATATAGAGTTAAACTATGAAATATAGAGCCTAACAAGTTTCTTCATTGATTTCACATCGTGAGAACAATAACTTGTAAGGAGAAAAAATCAAGCAAAGAGTTGCATAGACACACAATCCTATATCTCTCTCTTTGAATCTTATTTAGAATTCCAAACAATTCATATATTTCACAGTCAATGGAGGTTTTACAAAATGAACTAACATCAAAGAAATTGGGTTTAGTATGCACTTATATGTTCATATAATACTAGTCAGTCCAACTAATTGAGGGTGAGCACCTTTCCACCCAATCGTAGGCTCAAATGCATTAGATCTCTGCAATTTGGCCACCCCCGTGCCAAGCCATGATACCACTAGGGAAATTTTCTAAGACTCTAAAAGAAATTGGAAAAGTGAAGGCCACTCTCCTTCACACAACTACTAGTTGAAAAACCTTACACCCACCATTCTCAGGGCCTCCATGAGGTTTATCATATTCCCTCACAGCATCAAGCTCACGTTCATCTCAACTCATGTCAGGTTATTTTTTCTCAAACAATTCATGCAAACAATCTTCCACTAAAAATATTGCATGTTTACTCCACACCTGGGTTCTCCCACTGATGTTAGCAAATATATGCTCCCCCCTCATACAAATATCTTCCACACACTTCCTTCATCTAATCCTCTATGTCTCATCACCCGTGTGCCCATCATTTTTTCCTATCTCGAAGTTTCTTGAGTTCTCTCCATGCCGTTGGGTGGTACATGTTTTTCCATGGATGTACCAGTCCATTACTCCCATGCATTTACGTGGTAGGTCCTTTATCCAGGTGTACATTGGTGTCCACCCACCTATTCCATTGGCTCAAAACACAGTTTTCTATGGTTTTTTCCAGTCCTAAAAATCAAGGGTTGTTTTGAGGCCTTAAATGAAGTTTTTTTTGGCACTACAACGACTAGCAGATTGAGAAAGGAATGTACTCTCTTGTTCAGAATGTGTACTTCTCAACTATACCTTTTTGACGGACTACCGAGCACCCTAAACAGAGATTGTATGGAAAATTTATGCCCTTGGGAAGTTGACGTATCAACTAACCACATCAGGGCCTGAAAAACGTTTGGTGTCTCATCTTCCAGGGTTATGGTTTTGGATGTTTAGGGTTTTCTAATTCGTGATTTATGTTAAAAAGGCCTTTGGGGAATCATTGTAATCACTTATTTTGAATGTGCATAGTTGTCACATCTCTTCTCGGAGATAAGATGCCACCATTCCTGCAAGTTCATTTCACTCTACATTTTTATAGTTTCTACATAGTTCATTCATTAATATAAATTGACTATTATTGTGTCTCCATGTTTCTATCATATTTATGTGTTTCATTTCATTCCCTCATAAATATAGATTAGTATTATCAAATCGGTCTTCCCTTTATTTGTTTCTATGTGCATGTCCCCAACAAGGTCAGGGTATAAGGAGTTGGGGCTCAAACTACTTGGGCCTTTAAAATATCATCCTCGTCGACCCGATGGCCTCCCATGGTGGAAGAAAAGAGAGACAAGGGAGTATGAGAGCATGTTCAGTTTTTTCTTGAGGAATCCCTCACACAATAGAGGGACAAGATGATGGAGAATTTTTCCCAAATTCTTCGATAGTTGTTGATGACAACAAATGCAAATGACCACTTTGTAGGAGATGCTTCCTTCAAGGTACAAGTTAATTTCTATATTCATGTATTTGAAGGTCAGATAGATGCGAATGCTTTGGAAAAGTGGTTAAATATGCTAGAAGGTTATTTCTCTATCCGTAATTTTTCTGATAGGGAAAGTATCACCTTTTTGCTCCTTAAGGTTGTCCCCCATGTCAAACATTGGTGGCGGACTTACTGTGAGAAAATTTCCACAGAGGAGTCTAGAATGTTTGGGGTCAAACCCACTTGCCAAATATTTTATAGATGTCGTTAAGGAACAATATTACCCTGTTGAAAACTATGACGATCAGTACACAAGATGGACCACACTGCATAAGGAGAGGGACCAAACAGTGCATGGATTCACAAATACCTTCCATACCCTATGCACCAAGCTGGGTATCAGAGAGGCCGAGAGACATATGTTTCTAAAATATAATGGGTATACATAGGTACTGTTATCCACCAGATTGCACAAGCTGGATTTCCTGAGGAGCCGCCAAAGAATGAGCAGGCAATGCTCATACATGCAGAATTCAGTGATTCAGCAGGCCCTGAAAAGGCCCCGTTTTCCGTATTTCCACTG
>SNQJ01S0230100.1:1687-23298 GCA_010110895.2 Picea sitchensis
GCAACTTATTCTCATGTATTAACGAGCATGAGAAAGAACAAAGACTAAGCTCAGGATTGTTTTTATTTTTACACAAGCTTTAAAACAAAACAAAACTATGCTTGGGATAGATTTTATTTTTACACAAGATTAAAAACTAAAAAAAACTATGCTTGGGACTGGTTTCATTTATACACAAGCTTGAACCAGAGGAAACTATGCTTGAGATAGATTTTATTTTTACACAAGCTTAAAACTAAACAAAAATATGCTTGGAGTAAGTGGTTTCATTTTTACACAAGCTTGAACCATAGAAAAATACGCTTGCGACTTCCCAATGCATAACACAGGGATGGTTGGTACTTATCCCCCAGCTTAAGAAGCTAGCAGTTTAACTTCAGCATGAAGTCCAGAGGCTATAGCCAAATGTCCCCCAAGCTTTGTTTCATCCAACTGAAAGGCAAATGAAATGAAGCTTCAAATACTAGATGAGGGACTTGACTTGAACAGAGAGGGGGAACAATCTATTTAAATTTTAAACGATCTTGACACAGGAATAAGAACTATGCTTGTGAATCTCGGTTCAATCCCCAGACCTCAATTTCATTATTTAACGAGGTTTCCACAGAGACGAAAAAACTATCCTCGTAAGTGGTTTCATTTTTTAACGAGCATGAAATCAGAAAATCATGCTCAAAGACCTTTGTTTCATTTTTTTAACGAGGTTGCCTTAGAGATGCAAAAACTATCCTCGAAGTCTCTCTTCTTGATCATGGATTCCAAGAGGACAATGCTCTGTAATTACACCATGTCAAGGGACAAAACTTGGTCATGGATTTAAAGAGGTGTTCATTGGAAGGAAGAAACACACTCTGGAAGGACACCATGTCGAGGGTTGCAATAGGAGTAAAGAGATCAGGCTCTAACAACCCTATCGAAGATATCATGCTCTAACAACCCTATCGAAGATATCACTATGTCAACTACTGGATCTAAGTCATTAGAAGTTGAAGCCATGGGCGACAACGCCACATAATTGACCTATGGCGGGGGAAATACTGTCTGCATATAAGAACCATTTAGGGAGGCAATCCAGTCGGGGTCAATGAATGAAAGTTGATCAACCATCACAACTCGTCCATCATGAGGGAAAGATATCACATGAAAAAGAGTGGACAAAATAGCTTTCATGGCATAGACATAATCTCACCTAAGGAGACATCAATGAAGACAGTTTTCCCTCCTAAAGTTACAGGAAATTGAGGAAGGGTCCCTAAAGGTTGACTAGTTCTTCTTTTAAAATCTAACAGATTCTGCATAACTAGCACAAGCAGAGGAAAACCCAAAGCTTGCCAAGCAAAAGAGGACAAAATACTAATGAATGCACCTTCATCTATCAATGTCTGAGGAACGTCTTGACCACAAACCTGTATTGTAATTTGGAAAGGAATGTGAGAGGGAAGACGAGGTCTAGTTAGCACACCCCAATCAAAATGGATGGCCTCATTACTTGGAGGGGGTTCCACAGGATAAGGAAGAATATCCCCTGGCATGGTAGATTCTGTATCAACGAGAAAAACGTGGGCAGTATCGGGTTTACTCTCGAGTGGGAGAGTAGGATCAACCGATGACAAGATGGGATCGACCACTTGGGTTGCATTCTGCAAGGGGAGAATGGGGTCGACAGGTGGACACAGATCGACCACTTGGGTGAAACTCTCTAACGGGAGAGTGGGATCGACCGAGGATGGGATTGGATCGACCGCTTTAGTTTCACTCTCTGAGGGGAGAGCGGGATTGACCGAGGATGGTATCATATCAATCACTTTGTCAACTTGTTTAATTAAGGATGTGACCAGATTGACGACATGATCAATTGGATTGACTGGAAAAGGGACCAGAGTGATCATTCCATCAACTATAGGGGGGTTCAGAGAAATCTTACGGTAAGCAGCTAGAAGTTGAGGCTGTGAAACAATCATGTCTTCTAGTAATTTCAAGGCTTCGTCCATACAAGAACAAAGGTGAGTGAGATGACTCCCTTTGCATAACATACACGAGAACTTGACTCTACTTTTCTTCTTCCCAACCGTATCATGATTGGTTGATGGGGGGTCGTCAACATGTTGTTCAGAGGATAACGACATGGGTTGGAGAGAGTGTGTAGACCATGCTTCTATAACCTTGGATAGACCAGGGCAATCCTTAAGAAGATGGCTACCCTTACAAAGCCTGCAAGGGTACTTGGGCTTACGAGTTGTTTGGGTGATATTGACATCATCAACACTCCCAACACGATTAACAGTAACTGGTTGTTTCCAACATGTTTGATAGTGGTTGGAGGTTTTGACCCTTGTTTATCTTTCTTCTTCTTAATCTTTCTTTTCTTCTTCTTCTTATTCACCGGGTTACTAGCTTTGGAGCTTTCACTTGGCGAAGAGTATGAAATGGAAGAAGACCTTGCAAGTGAAGAAGGCGAAGAAGATATTATCGGTGAAGACGGTGAAGGATCAACAAGAGGTTGATGTTCTTGGGGGGAAGTGCTTATGACCGAAGCACTTGTTGGATTCGAGATTACCTGAGTGGAAAACAACCACACTGACAATCAAATCATGAGACCTGGAAGGCTCAAAGTAGTGATGTGAGGAGGTCCAATGTTTCCATAAGAAGGAAAAACAAAAGGTTCCCTTGCAGCATGGGTTCCTTCATTGGTAATTTTGGGAACTGACTCCATTAAAATAAATATCCAACCTAGAGTCTGCTAGGGAAAACAAACAGCACACGCTAAAAAATCTAGTAAGCAAACAAGCAAACAAAACCTTCTCGCAATGAGCTCACTAGTTGGTGATGAAATGTAATGTCACGGGAACAAAGTAATAAGGGGATGAGATAGAGCAGGTGGAAAAGTTACATTGATGACCTACTTAATGGACTTACACCCTAGTGCAAGCTCCCACACATAATCATGGGTATACCCTCCAAGGAGCTCGAGTGATTTTGGACAATGTCAATTCCAGCTACCATGAAGACTTTCCCCTCCACAGTCACCTTGTGTAAAGACCCTAAAGAGATAGGCCACTAAGTTTACCAATCACTACAGTGATGCCTGGGGAAACAATCGACAGTCCGATCTACGCGTAAGGGCAGGGTATCTAGCCTGAAATCAACTTGAAAGGCTTCCACTCATCATTGTGGGTATACCTTCAAGCGACCCCCATAATACGCGAAATATCTACACCAAGACCAACAAAGCAGGGTGAGTAACTTTGTCAGTCTCAATGCGACCTCGTGATTGACCCTTGTGTTAGAAGGGATTCCCAGGACAAAATGTAATAAGTGGATTTAACCGCTCCCTAACTCAAGATTCTATGTTTGTTTGCAACTTTGGAAAGTTATCTTTCACACCTATTCCAAAGCCCTAAAACTAATCTAATGTAGGTTTTCTACCAGAAAGTATAAAAAATGTCTAATCAGTTTTTTATAAGCACTTTATTTTATGGCTGTTGTTACTCAATAGGAAAATGGCATGAACACTATGGTGTTTTGATCGAATCGAAATTTATGCAAAGAGATGAAGATGAAATATTTTCATTTTGATGAAAGCTATGCTACGAGAAGGAGAAAACATTTATCATTCCCATATACACAATGTCCCAAAATATATTAAACTCAAAAATATCAAGATTCTCAAGAAATGAGAAAAAGGTACTGTACACCAAGAATCCTGCAATTTCGCTACTTGAAATGCAAGGATGCCCCCAATCTAATATAAAGCAAGAAATTAAATCTTTTTGTTTCAAAATTTTCACTAAAAGCAATAACGAACTTTCTTAAAACAAAGAAACCCAAACTAAAAGTTTTCTTTTAAAGCGAACTATTCAGAAGAAATATGACCTTTCCCTAAACAATTCTAAAGAAAACACAGGCTTTGGAATTGAAAGACACTCAAAGCAAGAGACTAATCCTTCAAAACCAAACAAAGCAAAGATGGATAAAATCAACTCAAAGAATGTCAAGAAGACTATAAACAGATCAATATAGGCTCCAAAAGTTCAATCCAACTGATCAAAGGAAAACTAGGCATCAAAAGATAGGAAAGCCTAATTCCAAACAAAAATTTCAAATGGGTTCACAGCCTAGCTATAGGGTGCAGTGCGAAAATCAGTGGAGGTCACAGGTTGGACACAGGTAGGGTGCGAACATGTCACATTGGATTACATAGTAGGGTGCAAACTTCATTGGTTCTCACAGGCCACAGAGAGGTACAATGTGAGAAGGTTTGTAATCAAGAAAAATTTCTAAAAATGACAAACATTTTGAGTGGACTTTTAGATCTACAGAGTCTGGATGGATTTCCCACAGACTCAGAGACCATAAATCAAGCAATCAAAGCAAGGAAAACTACACTAACTAGGAAACAATCCGTTCCCTAGTTGAGTCACCAGTTTTGTTATCAGACAAATCGGTAGGTGCAGACACTAACAGATCTCCCTAGATCCACCTGGATCTAGAAAAAAACAGGACAGGACATGACTCTTTCCCTAAGTTGTAGTCATTGAATCTACTAATAAGAAGGAATGAGTGACATACCTTTATATCGCTTCCTTATGTCTCTATTGTTCTCACTTCGCTCTGGTGCTCTTGTGAGGTCAATTCCAAGACAACACAAACCAACCAAAGTGAAGATAACAAAGTATATTCAATGTCAACCTATGCATATGATCAAGGAGTTATGCTATAAAATAAGAGTGATTTTATGGGAAAGGGACATGCCGCTGTATTATATTAAATGAAAGTAGAAGATACAACCTGATCGCCTTGATGTTGCAAGCTTCCTTTTAGTGAACCTTGGTTCCAACACACACACTTGCTCTGCACTTGCATGAAGAAGATCCAATTCCTCTTGATAGACCAGATAGAGTCTTCAATTTTTAGTCCAAGCAGGGTTCTTCACACAATTCTTTCACCAATTCTTCATTCAATCTTGCTTAACCTTTTCCATGAGAAACCTTTCAATATATAGGAGAATGAGGGATGATTACATGGATGAGGATGATCGCACCAAATCTGAGAAGTCAGTAGGATGCCAACCATGCGAATGCCAACTCATTTTCTATAAGATCCCCTTCTAGAACCTTTGTGACCTCTTCTCCTTTCCAAGCTTAAAAACAGGTTCACACCCTATCTATGGAGTATACTGTGAACAATTCACACCCTAAGTGTGAGTGGCCTGTGAGAATGAGGGATTCTCGCACCCTATAACATAGGCAGCCTGTGAACTCATCTTAAAAATGTGTTTTTTGGAAGAAGACAACAATCACTTTTGTCAGGAAAAAAGTCCTTGTGGGAGCCTGAACACATCACTTGTAGAGACATCACCAGAGTGACCAAAATAATGTGTAAAACCCTTTATCACTATGCCGACCCTATTGCATATGTATTTACACATTACATGTACATTTAGGCCCATATATGCCCCCCCCTTGGGGTCATATCATATACATTTAGCCATATATATGCCCCCCTTGGGTCATAACATAGGAAGTGAGGGATGACTGGTGTCTGTCTGCTAGCAAGCTATATTAATTTAAAAAAAAAATTAAGTAGGGAGAGGGTAAGGAGATGAGAGGGGGTAGGGGTAACTTGTAGGTGGCAGAGGGATAAGGGTGACGTAGGGTGATGTAAAGGGGAAGGTAAAGTGTAGGTAGTGGAGTTAGGAGGATGGTGGGTTTGCGGGTATAGGAAGGTGAGGGAAGTGAGGAGATGATTCTGCCAACCCACGAACTCGATGAGGAGATGTGTATTTAGGGGGAAATGGGAGAAATTTAGACGACGAAAGTGAGGGAGGAGAAATGTAGATAGCGGGAGCAAGGGTGAAGAAGGTGAGGGGGAAGGGTGAATGAGTGTGGTGGGTGTCCGCCCCCCGCTATAGATTGAAATATGGATACGTATGGGAGGATAAGGGATAATGGAGTGGAGAGGGTGGAGAGATAAGGAGAAAAATGGTTAAGTGTTGAGATGGATAGAAATGAAAGGTGAGAGAAATAAGTGATGAGAATACTTATCCAAAATTCGAAAAAGGATAGAAGAACATGATACTTAGAAATATTCTTCAAAATTGGATCTCTAGACCAGATCTTGAATAACTTAGGCATACATAAACCGATAACTGATTCAAAAATGTGTGGTGAAGCTGAGATTGAGGGCTGTAGAATGAACTTATAAAAGTTCAAAAATGTCTTCTTTTGATATCAAGGCTTTTATGAATCCAAGAGTGGGAAAATATAGATGAACAAATTTTAGTCAACAACTGGCTCCAATTGCGGGACAGTGACCCCCTGTGGGTTGTTTGAACACCAGAATCTCAAGACTAGTTACCTTCTCCATTGGGCTATGGAGTCATCTTCAAAACAAATTCTTGAAATTCTTCTTCTTTCATGGAGTTATGTTCAAATTTCAACATCCACTTAGCAATTGCTTTATTGCGAAAAACTTTGACTGAAGAAATAAACTATGTACATACATGATCTACCTACCCTAACTTACTTGAAAGAAAGGGGACTTTTAGGTATAGGAAGATTTCCAATGGATCCAGTAGAGCATCCAATTGACTTGTGAAATGGACTCCAACAGTAAGAAAAAGGTTGGGGTTGCTACCAATAAATCAATAGTATGAAAATAAGAAGCATGCCCAAAATGTACCACAATGGGATCGAACACTGTGTGCAGAAGACTTGTTTGCATTGGCGGGTTGACAATACTTTTGAACCAATATTCACTATAATCCACCCTTGGCTTCCCAAGAGTGTTGCTATCTTCAATCAAATGATAAATTTCTTTCTTGAAAACATTCTCTTTTTCTTATTTCTCCACATTCAAGATTCTTGTTTCATTGGCAATGTCTTGGCAATGTTCTTCTTCTATGCAATGACTATCTTCTTTGTTCTCAAAATTGTTTTCTTTCACCAATTCTTCTTTATTTTGGCTGAATTCTTCTTGCATATTTGGTGGAGACTCTTTAATTTATTCCTCATATGGATTATATGAGATGTTGATATCCTTTTCTTGGTCTTTGGAATTATTGCCTTCATTCTCAGCAACAAGATTTGATTCATAGAAGTCTTGCAGTGTTTCATGATATTCTCCTTCTGAATCATTCATTTCATATTTTTTGTGTCCATTTGGGAGAGGGTGGGTGGGAAAAAACATATGGAATGAACTCTTAAATAGACAAAGTTTCTAGTACATCCCATCTGGTAATGGTTCTAGGTGGCAATGAACTATACCATTCAAGAACATTCCCACGTAGAGTTTGAAATAATAGCCTACATGTAACATTATCTTTAGTGATATTGAAAATTTCACATGCATATTAGAATCTAAAAAATGTTGCCTTGCATCATCCAAAGAATGTAGAAATTGTTTCCATAGAAATGTTGGGCATCTAAAAATTTTCTTCTGGTATATTTAAAGGACCTCTATGTAGTCGCCTTCTTTTTTGGGCAATTGTTCCTTTTGATTCATCTCTTGTAACCATTGATGGGCTTGATGAAGAATATAAAGAAGCATTATGACATGAATGAAACCCTTCATTTTGAGTTTTTTCAATGGAGTTTCTAGGGAGTTCATTCTCTCAAATCTTTGGTGCTTCTTGATTCTTTTTGAAATTATAAAAAAAGTGAGACATGATTAAAATAAGCAACAATTTTCTTGAATCTTATTTTCTAACTTTGAGCCATGGATATTTCTTGTTCTTCAAATATCTTGAAAATAAATCGGTCCCCAATTGAGTCGCCAAAAATGTTGACGCTTGAATCCATTAGGACCAAAATGACAACCTCATGAGGACATTAGTCCCCCTTCGTTCTTAGAGAGGTGGTTCTCCTCTTTGGATAAAAGATATATCTTTGAATATCTTGGATTAGGGAGAGTACTAAGCATGAAACCCCAAATATTTATTGCTTGGATTTATATGAAAATGTTTCTTCAATAACCCAATATGATATTTATATGCAACAAAAGTATTTTTATAATAAGAAAAGATTGAAGGAGGGCTTCAACTTCATAATTAAATTGTGATCAACATCACACACACTATTCTTAATAATATATAAATGCATCCATATCTTCTTCATGAGAAATAGGAGAGAATTATTTGATCATCTCAAAGAATTTTAATAGAGTACTACAATTAGTAATAAAAAATAAATTGATAGCTCAACCTCAAATATCTCATACTTAAAACTCAAAGTTACAAGATACAATTAAGATCAACCCTAACCCCAAATCAATTCTTTGTGGAGTTTATTCATGAGAAATTTTCTTCATTACCAAAATTTTGACAGCCATATATGTGATTGCAAATACTCCATGATCATATGAGAAAAGTCTGTAGAATAATACAAGAAAAACACTCAACAACTTAGCCTTGTGCCCAACTCTAAGATTCAAGCATAAATCAATATTGTGACTCAACCACGATTGATCTGATGTCTTGGGGAAATCTCAGCCTTTGATTTCAAATTCGTTTCTCTCTCTTTGAAATTTCGAATTTTTATTCATAAATATTATCCCACATTCATTGGGATATTACAAATCTTCATGATATACAATACTAAGTTTTTCATACACTTAGAAGGAAACAAAGAAGAGAATAAATTATGGAGCTTGGAGGATTCGACCCATGGAAAGTTGTTGAATAAAATAATAATTTTTTGCAACCTCGTCATTGTCCACCTCATGCCTATGCAACACTGATTCATTGTCTAGTCATATCCCACGTGTCAGAAACTCATTAGATGCCAAATATAACCAATAATATCCCACCATATGCCACAAATTATATGTTTCCAAGTGTTTCCAATGTTGAGTTTCCATGTGTCATATTCTCATTCGTTGGTTTTCATGCCTTGGAATAGCTTTGAGAATTTGACTAAGTATGGGAGATGAGATGAGAGGGGAGGAGGGAAAATTGTGGGTAGCATAAGTCGAGGGGATAGTTTGTAGGTTGTGGGGATGGGTTGGGGAGTGAGGTAAGTAAGGAAGTGAGGTACGACTGGTGTTCACCTGACTATGAGATATATTACTTAAAAAAAAACTTAAGTGGGGAGAGGGTAAGGAGATGAGAGGGGGCGGGGGTAATTTGTAGGTGGCAGAGGGATAAGTATGACGTAGGGTGATGTAAAGGGGAAGGTAAAGTGTAGGAAGTAGAGTTAGGAGGATGGTGGGTTTGCAGGGATGAGAAGGTGAGGGAAGTGAGGAGATGAGTCTGCCAACCCACGAACCCAATGAGGAGATGAGTAGTTAATGGGAAAGGGGAGAAATGTAGATGAAAAAAGTGAGGGAGGAGAAATGTAGATAGTGGGAGCGGGGGTGAGGAAGGTGAGGGGGAAGGGTGAAGGAGTGTGGTGGGTGTCTGGCCCCCGCCATAGATTGAAATATGGATAATTATGGGAGGATAAGGGATAAGGGAGTGGAGAGGGTGGAGAGATAAGGAGAAAAATGGTTAAGTATTGATATGGATAGAGGTTAAAGGTGAGAGAAATAAGTGATGCGTATACTTAGCCAAAATTTGAAAAAACATAGAAGAACATGATAATTAGAAATATTCTTCAAAATTGGATCTATGGACCATACCTTGAATAAATTAGGAATACGGAAACATATTTCTGATCCAAAAAATGTGTGGTGAAGATGAGACTAAGGGTTGCAGAATGAACTTATACAAGTTCAAAAATTTATTCTTTTGATATCAAGGCTTTTATGAATCCAAGAGAGGGAAAATATAGATGACCAAATTTTGGTCAATAGGTTTTGAAGCACAAGGAAACAATGCACAAGACGATAATTGTCTTTTCTTTTCGTAACAATAGTCATATCATACATAAAACATATATCTAATAGAGATATATTTTTAAACTTTGGTGCAATCAGTGATAACCTACGGAAATCTATTCTCAATCTATCTAACAAATAATTCACAATGGATAATTTGGAAAACTATTCATTGGTCAACCCAATCCATGTGGAATGAACTCATCATTTTGTTGAATATCATTTGATTGGTCTATTTGAACTTGAAATTTAATTTTACAAAATTTGAACAAGTTTTCTAGAACCACTACATTTATACAGTATCAAAATACATTGAACCTTTTGGTGGTAAGGAGATGTGAAAACATTTTCTTGTTGAAATATTATTTTCGGTAATGGTTTTCAAGTTTGTAGTTAACTCCATTAACAAGAGCTAAGTTTTAAGCGACAAATTTTCCAGCATTTAAAGTAACACCATGTGAATCTACCTTTGACAAAAAGGACAAGTTTACTCTTAGAATTCCACCAATAACCACTAAAAGAATGAGATTTCACTTAAATTTATAGGAATCGACACGAAATAGGAGAGTTACATCTTAAATTTATAGTAGTAAACATTAACAAGATAAGTTTCTACTTAAAGTTTATGGTAATAACCAAAAAAAGAATGAGTTTTCGCTTAATTTTATGGTAAAAACCACTACATGTTCGAGTTTTTGTTTTAATTTATAGTGATAAAATAAATTTTATGTGCCTCTTGCTACAGGCCTTCAATCGATGTTTAAAATATGTGAATCATATGTAATAATTTATTTGGAGCTTATGTTCATAATCCATACTAGAATGTAAACATTAGTAATGAGTCTGAATTACCTTCCCCATTGTATGAGAAACTCCCCTACCCTATTCATAAATTTGACAAAGTCAGTTCTAGCAATGAAAACTAGTGGAATAAAACATTGTAATGTAGTTGTCAAGATAATCAGACCCCCGATGCAAATGGATGAGTTCGAATCACCAACTAGTGCAAATAAATCTGAGCTGGTGCAAATACTTGACATGGGAAGAAATATGATCAATAGTCATGCCACAGGAAAGTTCGATTGTAACACCCCAGTTTCCCCCGAATTGTAAATATTATTATTACTATGAACAAAACTATAGACATATTTTCCATATGAATGTTGGACAGACAATGAACCCTTCCATAGAAATTAATGTATATATTTTTGTTATTAAATGAAAGGAAATTAGTGGCACGATTGTTGAAAGAGGGTTGCTAGATAGATCATGATGCATGAGAAGGGATGGTAGGGGAACTAGTAATGGTGAGTTGACCCCTGCTAGGATGGAACCCTACTGGATATAATTGCATAACTCCAAAATAGTATTATGGCCCAGAGAAAACTTAATTACCAGTCAGGCTGGTAGTTGGGAAGTATTCCCTTGAGACTCAATGAGGGATATGGGCAGAGTACCATTTGCAACTTCCTAACCTAACCCATGAAATTATGGTGGGAAAGGAAATAAAAGAGAGGAAAATCATGGGCAGAGGGGAAAATCACATAAAAAAGACACACAAATGGTTTAGAGGACCAATAGAGAAGAAGAAGAGTACGTGAGGCTCTCTGGTTCGAAGGAAGAGGATTGTGAATGAAATTTTCTATTTACAGGAGTGCTTGGACAATGTTTTCTAATCAAGCTGATAAATAGAGTGGTAGTGATCGAGTGAGCAATGATGATAGACTCCCTTGCTTGGTGGATAGAAAACTGGACTACTAGGTTCCCATGGGAAAAGGAGAGTAAACTTTGTCCCTCCTTGTTGGGGAGATCAAGAATAATCGATCTCATGGAATCGTGGTCTAGCAAGGGGGTGGCCAGTTGAGGAATGATCCAAGAAACAACTGTGCCTATGGTTGGGTGGAAAATGGAACTATTATAGCAAGATTTTCCTCACCCTATGAAAACTTTCACATAAGGCCTTTTTCCATTTCCCTATGCAGACTTGAAGTTTCCTTTTTGCAAATACCAGAGCTAAAAACATTATTTTTCCACATATACATGCCCTACCTATTGTATAACATGCGTATGCACAGGTTGCACCACTAAAACCCGTGTAGATCAAGATTTGTTGCCAAAATTAAAAAATAGTGTCGGGTTTCCATGTCATGTCACAAGATCCATGATCGTTGACCTTCCATATGATGGAAAAGTTCTGACTCGACCCTTCAGTTCCACTTGAAGGCTACAAATGGGCCAAATCCAAGCTATGGAAAAGAAGAGAAGAATTCAAATTTGAGAGCAAAGTTACTCTAAAGAAACTATTCACTTCATATTGAGTCTGCATCCCTTTTTCCTTTTAATTCTGAACACATTGTTCAACCCCCAAGCTCTTCCCTAAATTATTGAGAACCTCATTGTCTCTCTTATATGAGCTTGCCTTTGGTGGAGGATTGAAGTGGTGGAGGCCCAACTGGAAGGGAATTAGTTTCTCGGTTTTGAACTGTGTCGACACAGAAGTTTGTAATTCATTCACTTGTGCTCATTACATTTTAATAGAAATACTCTTTTCTTGTCCAATTAATATCTTGAAAATATATGAATTTTTGTTCCATGGGCGTATTTGTTATGAATGTTGATGGATTATGCTATTGAATGTGCTAACATTATACACTATCACCATATGCTTGCATTTCTTGGTTGTTGAGGACAAGTTGAAGGTGTATTTCTTTGATTCAAGTGCTCAATAATGGACTTCATCGAACATCTGGACGTGGTAGGCCTTTTATCTTGTCTCGTTAGCATATTTGTTTATATAGCATACATGAGATTATAATTGATTTTTGAAGTCATTTCCGTCTGTTGTGGTTTACCCCTGGCCATAGAGATATTTTCCTCATAACATAATTGACGACACTGGGGATAAAATCTTCTTTTTCGGGGTTTGGAGTGTTTTTCTCCTTAGATTGCTCTTGTTTATATTTATTTTCTTCTTGTATGACTCCTTAACAACCTCTGTTCATTCCGAGTTTGATTTTCTTAGCCTTATCCTTAGCCTGGCTGTGTTTTAACACATATACGCGGGTTTTTGCCTAACAGTCGCATACATACTCATTTTGTCCTTCTTCAAGAGGTGTATATACATGCTTTTCCCTTGAACAGTCACGTACATCACCCTTTGTTGCTTGGTTTCTGGGTTTGATGGTTTTTGGGTAGGTTTTGATGATTGTTGAGTCTTCTTGGGTCTCTATTATGACTGTTAAGTGTCTTTGGAATGACAAGAAACCTTTCTTTGGTTGAATTTTTTGGCGGTGCCTTTCTAATCATCCTTTTCATTTGATTGTCCTTGCATCTTGGGCTGGGTGTTTGCTTCTTGATATCCTACATGTTTGTCTCTCTTTACACACAATAGAGTTTTTATATCAAGTTGTTGTTCAGTCCTTGCATTTTCATTCATTTATATTCAAAATACAAAAATATTAGGCATTTTACATTGTTGGCATTTTGATCTTTTGAGTCTTTATCATTGATCTTTGTACATGTAAGGAAAGATTGCATTTTATTTGGAATTGCAGAACTGAATTGAGAATTGCACTTCGAAAAGAATATCATTTATTGGGAATTGAAGTTAGGACTTTACATTGTATTCATATTCATTTATTTTACTTGCTGAGTCATAACATTACTAGTTTCACGACCGCACCTTTTTGAGTAAGCAAGGCCACTAAAAGTAACGCTATAATTTAAAATTGATTAGTAACGATTTTATTTTTCTAGGGTGCACAAACTAACTTGTGATCATACAACGATTAGTACTTAATCGAGTCAGCAAGATACTAGGAGCCCTTCGAATCCCATACCTACTATAGCTAACAGTACCCCATCGACACCCTCAACCACAATTTTTGTAGTGCCGCAGGTGCTTATCATCACCTCTTCCCATCCTATAGCTACGAACCCTTTTGGCTCTCTTTGTCACTCACCGAGATATAATGTTTAGTCCGTCCCTATGTCCTCTAGTCCTTTTTCCTATGGTATGTCAAAGTTCACATCGCAATTTTCAACCTCCATCCCAGCGGCTGGTATGAATACTAGCATTGGACTTTGGGGCACAACTCCTCCACATACTCCATTCTCGTTTGGTGGTACTCATGTCCCTCAAACAACTCCTACCATTGGATGCCTTCCTCCTTTTAACCTTGGGTCTAATGCTATTACTTATGAATGGAGTAATGAACCTGGCGGAAAATCTACTGCTCATTTTCCATCCTTTACACCCACCTCCTTGGTATCGATTTCGACCAACATGTTTAGCATGAAAAATCCACCTTTATCCTCCAGATTCACACCTGGAGGAGGTCAGTTTCATACCTTGGGAAACCTCCAACCTGGAGAAACTTCGGATGGGGGCAGTTTTTATAACCCTCATCAAAACATTCCTACTGGAATGGTGCCCAACCAACCCCTCATGAATCAGTCCGAAGGAGGGTCCTACAATCCCAGATAGAGCCATGGTGCTTACCAGAACCTTGGATGGGATGCGATTACCCAACCACAATCTTTCTAGGGAGCTTGGGGTCAGATGCCGCAACCCCATCTCCCTTTTCTGGCCACGTTCAATCTTCCATACTTGTCTAAGTTAATGAAAGACCCCATGCATCATGATCCTCCATGGTAGCCCATCCCAACTAATCTTCCTTCGAATATTCCAGAATTCGAGGAAAGAACTGGTGAGGATCCTAGTGATCATGTTACAACTTTTCACCTTTGGTGCTCTTTGATTTCTCTTAATGATGATTCTGCTTGGTTAATATTGTTTCAATGCACCCTCATAGGGGTTTCCATGAAATGGTATATCAAGCTACCCGGGGGGGCATACATAACTTTTAATCAATTGGTTTTAGTCTTCCTCAACCACTTCCAATTGTCAGTTCGTTACGATGCTGGCATCAAACTTCTGTCGACCTTTCGTCAGGATAGGTCCATTCATATCTTGGATCAAATATAGGAGTGGCGCAAATGGAAGAGGTTGATAAAGGCCTACATACTCCTATAATTCTTGCTAGAGTGGTTCCTTAAATATCTCCTTCCTTATATTTCAAAGGATGTTTCTACATCTGGGGTTACATATGAGGAAGAAGTGATTTTTAAATCCCAACAGTTAGATCTTATATATGCTCAGCTTGGGATGATATACGAGATTCTTCCTAATGCACCGAGGTCAAACTATGACCCTAGACAAAATCTTGGGCCTCATGCCGATGGCATTGTAGGCTCTGTCAATGTGAAATCCGCAGACTTGGTGACAAGCCTTTTGAAAGACTTGTCTCTAAACTGGTCTGTAGGAGGGCCATCTTCATCTGTGTCCTCCGATCCAACTCATTCGGTGGTTGTACACTCTGTGCAATTGTTGACCAACCCAAATGGAAACCAAAAACTAGGAGGGAATAAAAAGAAAGGACAAAATAATAATTGTAAGGGTGGGAAGAATAATAATAAACCCAAGGACAATGGTAATAATGAGAAGATGAATAATAATGTTGGTGAGGGAAAAAAATAAAGGTGGAAGGTGAAATTTTCCTGTAAGATTTGTGCAAATGATCACCTTACCCATTTATTCCACAAACTTGCAGAAGCTGCGAGGATTTTATCTCTACCACCTGCCATGCTGAATAATCATTTTCAACATAACCAACACATGGCCTTGGGCTCATCAAATGCTGGAAATGTGGTGAGTGGGAGTAAAAACCCACCGACGCAAGACGATGACCATTTATGCATCAATATGGTTAAATATGAGGTTAATGTAGCCACTCGATATTGCGATTACAGTTCTCCACAGACTGTAACTCGTCAAGACTCTCCCCCTCCTCTGGAGATGCCTTTATAGATAGAAAAACTAGAGCCCTGCCTCGTATTTTGAAAGGAGTACTCAAGCGCTCTACCCACAATCCTAATGCTTGAGCCACCATAATTATTCTATTTTTAAGGACTTGGGTCAAACCCCTTGTGTGATGTTGGCTCTGGAGGTACTCCAGACATGTCCTTCATAGAGGAATGCATTTCTATATGTGTTAGGAGCTCTATATCCTTGTGACTCAAAAGTTATCAAGTTTGACATCACAGATGTGAAGCCTCGCTTTCCTTACCATGTGGAATTCCAAATCCACATGGGTTACTCGAAGTATACCATCAAGCGTATTGTTGTTGATGAAGGCACTGCAACATGTGTGATGTCCTTGGTCTATTGGAAAGACCTTGACTCTGCGACCCTTTCTCAGTCTTCGACCTTGTTGACTTCTTTTGACGGTCATTCCTTCCGCCCTTAGGATATTCCTCTTTCTTTTCCGATCCAGTTAGGTGGGAAGACGATAGAGGTGGATGTTGAGGTGGTTGATGTGCCCCTCAGCTAGAACTTGTTACTAGGATGCAATTGGACTTATGCTATGATTGCAATAGTATCGTCTGTCTTATGTACTCTTTGTTTTCCTCACGATCGGAATATTGTGATGATTGACCATTGTTCTTTGCATACGCTAGCCCCAATGCATTTGTTGGACCGTCAATCCATATGATCGAAAATTCTCAGTCAAAAACTTAGAATATCAGTGTCAGAACGTATTCATTCCTTATAGGCACCTTCAACTTCATGGCACCGATTCACCATATTTACGCCATGTCCAGTTGGCTTGTTTCGTCAGAGAGTTCTATTCCTTTACGCACTTCCTATTTTAATGATCCTTGGAACCTGCCTTCCTCGATGACGTCTTGTGAAGGCCAGTTATATTTTGGAATGGCCATGCCATTATTGCCATCAGAGATTGTGTATCAAGTTGTTCTTGACTCTGCCATCGATTCAGATCCTATTACCTCACAGACGGACGAGGAGGATCCTGTTCTAGAGCCCATGTGGGCCACTTCATCATCTTGTTCATGTGATTGCCTCGATGATAATTTACCTTTAGATGAATCTATCATTGAGGCCATGAATGGTTCTTACAGGCCTTGGGATGATATGCATTATCGCTCTTATTTTCTCCAGAGCTTGCTAGAATTGAGCAAGATGATTTTAGATCTACTTTGAGTGAGATAGTTGATCACACCATAGTTCCACTTGATACGAACGAAATTTATGTTGAAGGAAACATGGCGAGTATTTCCCCTACCGTCACGATCGATATCTCTCATATCCCTGACAAGATTGAACATGTATACATCGGTGTAGATTGTTCTCCAGAAGAAATTATGATCTACACTGAACTCTTCAAGGAATTCTAATATGTATTCACTTGGTCATATGAAGAGATGCGAGGAATCGACCCTCGAATCGTCGAACATGAGATTGAAACTTAGCCGGATTCTAAGCTTGTTCAACAATGTCTAAGAGATGTCAATCCTAGGAAGGACCCTACTACTAAGGAAGAGGAAGAAAAAATGCTTAATGCTGGATTTATCTACCTAGTTCCCTTGACTGAATGGGTATCCAATCACATTCCCATGAATAAAAAGCAAGGAACCATCCGCGTATGCATGGATCTTAGTGACCTAAACAAAGTTTGTCCTAAAGACAACTTCTGGACACCCTTCATCAATCATATTCTCAATGAGTGTGCGAGAAGCAAAGTTTTTTCTTTCATATACGGATTTTTAGGGTATAACCAAATTCAGATTAAACTCGAGGACCAACATGAGGCAACATTTTTTTTCCCTTGGGGTACTTTATCATAATGAAAGATGCCTTTCGACCTTAAAAATTCTGGAGAAATCTTCCAACATGCTATGACCTTCACATTTCAAGATCTCAAGAATATAGTTGAAGCCTATATTGACGATCTTCCTACTCACTCCCGTAAGAGAGTGGATCACCATAAGCATCTTCGGCTAGTCTTTGAAAGATGTCACCATTATCGCATCCAGTTGAACCCTCATACATGCATCTTTTGCGTTAGGTCAAGTCATCTTCTAGGATTTTTAGTCTCTAATACTGGGATCATGGTAGATCTGTTAAAGGTTGAGGCAATACTTTGGTTGCCTCCCCCGCGCACTATTCGTCAACTTCAAGGTTTACAGGGGAAAGATAACTTTTTATGACGGTTTATAGTGAACTATACCAATATTACTAAGGGTTTCATGAGTCTCTTGAAGAAGGACACTCCTTTTATTTGGGATGAGTGAGCCCATAAGTCCTTCGATGCTTTGAATAAATCCTTGGTATCGATGCCTCTACTAAAGTCTCTAGACTACAACAGGGATTACTTGCTTTATGTCACTACGTCCGAAGAGATGATTGGTATGGTGTTGGTTTAGGAGGATGATGAGCTCTGTGAGCACGTTATTTACTATCTTAGTCGAAACTTAGTCCGCCCTGAACTCAAATATTCTCATTTTGAAAAGCTAGCTTTGGCTGTCATTCACGCAGTCCAAAAATTACAAAATTATATATTGCTTTGAAAAACTACTGTGGTTTTATATGTCAATCCATTTCAATACGTCCTTACCAGGCGTATCATAGGGGGAAAGTACAATAAATGAATTGTCATTCTACAAGAGTTTGATCTCTATTTCGCTTCTGCGAAGTCCAAAAAATCACTATTTTTTGCAGAGTTAATATTTGACTTCCCTCGATTATACAAGGATGTTATTCATGTTGATTCATTTGAGGATGAGCACATTTTCCTTGTCTCGTTGTCAGACCCCTAGTATGGATACATTGTTCTCTATATTCAAACTTTGAAGTTTCCTCAGCATCTCTTGCGAGATGACTGATGACATATATGATACCAAGCTAAGAACTATATTATCATTGATGACACTTTGTATATTCAAGGAGTAGACAATATCTTACATCATTGTTTAACTCACGAAGAAGCCGAGTCTGTTCTAAACGACTTCCACTGTGGGGATTGTGGTGGTCATCTATCTGAGCTTACGACAACCCAAACAATTTTGCGAGTTGGTTATTTTTGGCCATCTATCTGTAAAGATTGCATCAAAGTGGTTAAGAAGTGTCACCCTTGCTAGGTGTTCACTTAGAAAATGCACTCGCATCCAACCCGTCTCCATCCAGTCATTACCATCGGTCCCTTCACCAAGTGGGGGATGGACTTTTTGGATTGCAACCCAACTTCGGCTGAGGGGCATCAACACATTATCATGGTCATAGACTACTTTAATAAGTGGGTCAAGTCCATGCCTACAATTAAATCCAATGGAAGATTGTCTCCTTCTTTGTATTCAATCAAATTATAGCCAGGTTCGGAATCCCAAGTGATATTGTCAATGATCATGGCAATCACTTTCAAAATGAAATGATGGAAGAAATAACATCTAAACTAGGGTTTAAGCATGGTCATTCTTCCCATTACTACCCACAGGAAAATGGACAAGTATAGGCCATGAACAAGTCTCTCAAGACCATTTTGCAGAAAACTATCAACCAGAGCAAATATGACTGGGATATCATGTTGTATCCCGCAATTTGGGCATATCAAACCTCGGTCAATACTTCCACTGGTTTTTCTCCTTTCGAGTTAGTGCATGGCATGGAGTTGATATTACCTATTGAATGCAAGATCCCTTCTCTTATATTGGAAGTTGCACTCCTACCTGAAACTTCTGATCTCAAACAATGCCTCGTGCACCTAGAAAGTCTAGATGAGTAGCGTCGAGACACCTATATGGCTATTGAAGCAAATAAAAGACAATTCAAGGTCCAACATGATAAGTCTGTCTATCCTCGGTTGTATGTTGAGGGTGATTTGGTCCTTCTATATGATCAAGCCAAATAACCACTGGGGGAAGGTAAGTTCAAACCCATGTGGCATGGTCCCTATATCGTGTGACGTGTCTTAGAAAAAAGAGCCTATGAATTAGAATATTATGAAGGGAACATGTTGGATGAGCCAAGGAATGGGCTCTCTTTGAAAATATGTTATGCTTAATCCCCAAGCTTGGGCGTAACTCTTTGTATATGTTAAGCCCTATTATTGGATCATTACCCCTTAATTGGGGCATATTATATTAGTAATGTTATTTTATTTATGTCGGATTTATTCCATTAGTTGTGATTATACCTCCTAGTCTCCTATATATACCAAGGAGACATTTTCATTTGGAATCATCTTGGAATTATACATTTATGTGGGCATAAGGAGGTTGCCCCCTCGAAGAGGCTTATTATCTGAATTTCTCTCTTTTTCAATGAGTTGAGTACTTATTCTGAGGTTTTTCTATGCTATATTGATATTTGGTTCTTAACATATGGTATCAGAGCTCAAGGTCTTGGGGTTTCACTGCTACATCCGCGACACCTTGGAATTTTCGCTATAACTTTTTTTTGCAGCATTTCAGAAGGAACGACTTGGAGTATATTTAGTAGATAGATCAAGGTATGTTGGGTTAAAATTTCATCTCCTGAGGCCTTATAATTTCGAGGATACAACCTGTGCAAGATAGGATTCTGGAATCATCTTGAACTGAGTCTTTGCGGAATTTTCGCTACAAAACTTTTTCTGTAATGTTTCAGAACATGAAATCAAGAAAATATTCACATAAATTAGTAAGGTATTTGTGGTAAAAATTTGAGCTTCTGGGTCGTCTTAAATTTGTATATACACCCTGTGGAAGATAGGGTATCTGACTAGTCCTATTGACTAGTCTCAAGAAGGTGTTCCAGGTAAAACAATCATAACTTCTTCCTAGAGTATCCAAATTGAGTGAGACTAGTTTCATTGGATAGTGGACAGTCTGTAGTATTTCTAGTACAAGTTTCATAATTTGATATCAATTATTTTGTGCGGGGCATGCTATACAAGTGACATCTCCTGGAAAGGCCAAAAATCAACAAGTTGTGGGGAAGTTACTGTAAATTCCACTTGGCACATCCAATTTTGATCAAACCTATGGCATTGCAGAGAATAAATATCATAGAACTACAAAAATAAAGTTTCATACCCAGAAGGGCCGAAACTTTGGAGATACAATAGAAGAAATATTGTCTAGCAGAACCACCTCAAAATCAAGGTTCAAAAGTAATACTTGGCCAACATGTCACCCAAAAAGGGAACTTCTACACCAAATAAGCCTCTAGGTAATCCTACATGGACTCTTGATGAAGGTGAAGAAATGCGTAGGGACATAAATGATTTACAAAAGAAGACAATAAAAAAAGATGAACTACAAGAGATGATGGAGGTTTTAAAAGGGGAGATCATGGAAGGATTGAAAAATTTCATAATAGAGAGGACACCTGAAAGTGAAAATGTATCCCATGAAATTCATGATGAGGACACAAGGAAGGTGAATCAAGAATCGAGAAATTCCAACTTTGGGTTGAAGACCAACCACGTTCCTAAGATCGATATGAGGAAGTTTGATGGCAAGGACCCAATCACATGGATAGTTCAGATGGAGTAATTCTTTGATCTACATAATGTGCCACATACACAAAAGGTACACATTTCTTCTTTATATTTAGAACCTAATCAATTTGTATGGTATTGATGGCTTGGTTCTCGCAAATCACTCATTACTTGGACATTTTTCACGAAAGAAATGATATCACAGTATGAGGATACAAGGAGCAAAACTTTCTTTATCCAATTGATAAATATCAAGCAAAAGGTTTCAGTTATAGAGCACATTGAGAACTTACAAAGATTGAATATAAAGGTAACAAATATTCCAGATGAGCACTTGATTAATGTATTCATAGGAACTTTAAAGGATAACATTCAACATGAGGTTCGCCTTTGGGAACCCAAATCATTGGAGAATGCATTTAAGGTGGCAAGAAATGTTGAAAGTAAAAATATGGCTAT
>SNQJ01S0230101.1:1713-14303 GCA_010110895.2 Picea sitchensis
GGAAAGAGCTCATTAAATGAGTCTCTATTATTATAATAATAGATCTAACTACCCAACTAACTAAGTAATGGAAAATAAAACCCAATACAATAATGGAGAGGTGGTACTCTCTTTGACCCATATGGGAAACATGTTAGCGCAATTAATTAATGAGGAGATGGGCATATCCTTAATCCACATGGACAATCTATTAGCTTTATAGATTTATTAATTTTGCATCTAGATTTAGACCATATACCCCCTAAAATTTGGATCACCCCCATTCAACTTCGACCGATGAATCAATATAGAATACATCATATAGGTTGACTAGAGAAGATTGAAGTGAACATTGAAGGAATGAATACTAAGGAAGACTTTGAGGTGATTGAGATAATGGATGACTTAGATCCCTACCCTATCCTATTTGGTATTGATTGGGAATTGACAAAATAGTTGTATTGAATCTAAAGAAGTGACATATGACATTTGAGACAAACACCTTGTGTTTGAATGGATCATTGGATCCAAATGAAGGTGATAGATACAATGAGCCCGTGAATGAGGATGCACAAAGCTCCATTATTGAAAATATCTACCTGATCATAGGGCGTAGGGAAGATTATATCAATCCCACAACAGATGGGGAGATGAGATGGAGAAGTGTGAAGTCCTATGATATTGATTCAGATGATGCCATGGAGAGGTGGTAGAATAAGTTATATGAAGTCTCTACTTGGATATGTGTACATATATTGAAAGTAGTGTGATGCCTTGAGGTTTGATGGGACATGGTCGATGGATGCATTCTTAGTTCATATGGAGGAGATTGTTCTAGAAGATCGAAGGGTCCAGGCCATGGATGTCGTGGTGTGAGGAACACCTACACGTTGGTGGGTGACACACCATGCAAATGTACAAAACTCATCATAAGTGGTCGAATTCATAAAGGTCGGGTTCTAACCCATTTCTGACTTTGAGCTGACTTTGAGCTGGTCAATTGTTATAAGGGAACTGAAGATCCCTAGGATAATATTTGCTACTGTGAATGACATTGGACAACCATGAACATCCCTTTTACCCAATGGGTCGATCGATTCATCCATATAATGGACATGGTCCCTAGGAGCTCATACATCTAGAAGGAACTCAGGAGGAAAAAAATAGATTGGGTTCATGTAAGTGAATAATTATGTACAACATTTAGCTTGAACATTGTCGNTACCCAATGGGTCGATCGATTCATCCATATAATGGACATGGTCCCTAGGAGCTCATACATCTAGAAGGAACTCAGGAGGAAAAAAATAGATTGGGTTCATGTAAGTGAATAATTATGTACAACATTTAGCTTGAACATTGTCGAAGCTCCAGAACAAAAGGAGGCACTCCCTTGAATCAAAGACTTCATTTTTCAACAACAACTAAAGGATGCCATGCCTAAGGTGGTTTGTGTGTATCATCAACCGATGGAAAAATTAAAAGAGGTTGTGCATTGTTGAAAAAATGAAAGTGATGATATCGATGAAGATGAGCCAAGAGGCATACAAATTAAAGACACTGAGGGTGAATGCACAATAGAAGGAAAAGTGGCAGAGATGGCTGCACCATATTATGTTTGTCTGATCAAGAAAAAGAAGCATAATATTGGTATCTAAGAAGAACCAAAAATGTCTATCATTGGATATTATTGGGATAAGGAGACCATCATCCAGGTGGTAGATATGCTAAAAGAATATGAGGATTTGTTCCCTCAGAGCTTCTTTGAGATGTAGGGGATTGTCGGTTCCCTTGGGGCCATGAAAATTAAATTGATGCCAGATGCTAAACCAGTGAAAAGGAGGCTGTACTGCTTGAACCCAAAATATAAGAAAAAGACACATAAGGAGTTGGATCGGATGATGGATGTCAAGATCATTGTTTCCGTGGAAGAGTTAGATTGGGTTAGTCCAATGGTGGTGTAGCTGAAGAATGTTGGGTATGTGTTATATTCCTTGCATGAATAGCTATAGTGTTGGCTACATTGCATTGGGCGTGCAGGGGGGCAGTTCCCCCAAGAATTTTTTTCCTCAAGAAACGTGTTGCATTTTTGCCTCGTTTTTCATGTCGCATTGATTTTCGTGTCCATTGTTGGGCGGTTTTTCAGCACATAGTTTTTCCCGATGGTTTTCTATTTTTGGTTAAGGAATTAGGGTTGTTGACTAATCCAGGTCATTGGGTTAGTGTTTTGGATGCTGCTTTCTCCTATATGTATATTGTATTGTAAACAATGTATCACTATGAATGAATATAGAATATGTTGGTTTTCCTGGTTTGGGTTTCTAGGGGAAAAATCTCCATGCAATGTGTGTATTTGTCATTGTATCTTTTTTGTTCTTTTATTGAAAATTTGTTTTTAGTAAAATATTGTACAAGGTTAAAATCTACAAAAAAGACACGAGACATCCAAATTTATGTTGACTTGCGTAGCCTTAATGTTGCATATATCCATAATTTGTTCCCAACTCCTTTCATCGATGAAGTTATGGAAAATGTCAAAGGCTGGGAGGCCTATTCCTTCATAGATGGATTTTTAGGATACCATCAAGTTCGTATCACTGAGGAACTTCAAGATAAAACAATGTTTGCAATGGAATGGGGATCCTTTGCTTATACAATGATTCCATTTGGAATAAAGAATGAACTCGCGGTATTTTCTAGGAAAGTGGTCGCAAAAGTCAAAGAATTTATCCAGAAGTTCCTTGAGGTCTACTTGGACGATTGGAAAATATTCATCTTGTTAAAAGAGTACATGTTGGCCCTCCACTTAATGTTGGATAGATGTCGATAGCTCTACATTTCACTAAATTTAAATAAGTGTATCTTTTGTACACCATTTGGGACGTTGTTGGGGCATGTTGTCTGCAAGGATGAATTGTTGGTACACCAAGAAAAAACTATTTCCATATTGGATATGGTGCCCCCCATATTGGTTCAGGATATGCACACCACCTTGGGTCATATATGATATTATCAGTGGTTCATTCAGAGTTATTCCAAGACCGTTGCACCACTAGAGAATCTACTGCACAGATACATATTGTTTATCTAGACATAGGAATTTTGGGAAGCATTGGATACCCTAAAAGAGAAGCTAGTCACTGTGTCAATCCTGGTCTTCCCCGACTGGTCCAAGATATTTCATGTTCATGTATATGATTCATCCATTGTGTTGGGTACATTCATTGCGTAGCCCGACGAAGGGAATATTGATCATCCAGTTTACTTTTCCATTCACAAGCTCTTTGTTTCTAAGAATAACTATACCACAACTGAGCGTGAGGGCCTCGCTATGGTGTATACCTTGTAGAAATTTTGGCACTACTTGCTTGTGACCCTTTTTAAATTATTTATTGACCATTTGGTGCTCAAATATTTGGTCAACAAACTAATGTTGGGGGGGATAATATGTCGTTGGATTTTTCTCTTCCAATAATTTGAATTTGAGGTGGTTTTCAAACTCAAAAAATACAATGTTGGACCAGATCATTTGTCACAGATCAAGTTCAGAGAAGTTGGTCAGAGCCTCTACGATGAACTCCTCGATGCACAAAGTTTCTGAGTAGAGGCAGTTCCAAATCAATTGGATGAGATCGTCGAATTTCTAACATCGGGAAAGGCCCCGATTGGGTATACCCAGGCCAAACGTTTCCATCTAGTGACCCACAGTGCTGAATATCAATTGTTTGTTGGACATTTATACAAGCTGGGGGATGATGGCATTCTACATAAGTGTATCGTAGACCATTAACATGACATAGTATTGCATGAAGTGCATGAGGGACTTGCAGGAGGTCACAATGTTGGAAATTCTACAATGCGTAAGGTCTTGTACAAAGGGTTATGGTGGCCCTCATTGTTCATAAATTCCAAGGAGTGTTGTAAGTGGTGTGACATCTACCAGTGCATTGAAAAACCTTTTCGAAGAGATGAATTTCCTTTATTCCCCTTTACAACATTGGAGCCATTCAAAAAATGGGACATTGATTTTGTGGTCCCAATTAGTCCCCTCATGTACCAGAAAGGTGCGCGTTACATCATTACCACCACATAACATTTGACCATATGGGAAGAACCAATGGGATTGTACGATGGAGACGACCGCATGGTTCATATTTGAGAATGCGATTACTAGGTTTGGGCGTTTGAAAGTGTTGATGAGGGATTAAGGTGCCCACGTTTTGAACGAGACCATCCAGGAACTCACCCAAGAGTTCATGATCCATCACCAAAATAACATCCCCTATCATCCACATGCTAATTCTATGGTGGAAGTTTGCAATAAGATTTTAGAGCATGCATTAACTAAATTTGAAATGTACAGTGTGATGACTAGGATCAAAGAATTCCAGTAGTACAGTGGGAATATAGAATAACCTAAAAATGTTTGACGATGTGTACCCCCTTCATGTTGGTTTATGGAAAGGAAGTCGTCACGCCGCTTGAATTTATTGTTCTCAACCTACGCATTGCAATAGCTACACATGTCAGATGAGCAATCACTTCAACAAAGATTAGATGAACTCATGGAATTGGAGGAGGATCGTCTTATGGCGGGATTAAACCATGTGGTTGAGAAACATAGACAAAAGGCATAGCACGATTGAAACATTGGCCAAAAAAATTTGCAGTTAGGCTCTTTGGTGCTGCTATATGATAGAAAATATTTCAAACACCTTGATAAATTATGCACGCATTGGTTGTGCCCCTTTTTCCTAGTCTACATCAGTGAAGTTGATGCAACCAAGATGGCCACATTGCAGGTCCAACTTCTCAAGGGACTTGTCAATGGTAGTAGGTTGAACATGTATTATGGCCCAAAAGGGTCACATACAACTTACCACATATTCATCCAACTTCAGGTAGCATATTTTAAGCATATAGTAGTGTATAGAGAAGGTAGGAAGGTACATAGGCAGTATAATTAAACTTTTTGGAAGCGTAGGACATGTTTTGTTCACACAAATCAATTGGATATATTGACAACTCTGCAAATTTAAAAGATTTTCATTTATGGGTGAAGTTATCACTTGCGTACAATGTATTGGCTCTGGCAGGGGACTCACATTAGACTTGATCGAGTTACCTAGTTCTACACCACACCGAAAGGTCAAGAAATCCAATTTTGACATATCACACATGGCCCAGGTATGTAATCAATTATGACACCACATTCCAAAAGGCACATCACCAGTATGGTGGACTAGAACCATTATTAACTATCTTGTGGGATAAGTCGCGAGTCTGTATTACTTATCTGGTCAACCACAATGGACAACCCTTTACCCAATCCCGACCTGAAGTTTTGTGTAAATTCTAACCTTGTACAATATCTACTGCAAACTGATATTCAGAAAAGAACAGAAAAGATACAATGGCAAATACAAACATTACACAGAGATTTTTCACCTGGAAACCCAAACCAGGAAAACCAGCATATATTATATTGATACACCTTGTGTTACAGTGTTTACAATACAATATACATATAGGAGCCAGCGACATCCAAAACCCTAACCCAATGACCTGGATTAGTCCAAAACCCTAATTCCTTAACCGAAAATAGAAAACCATTGGCAAAAAACCATGTGCCGAAAACCACCTAATATCATGTGGTCCCGGAAATATGTCATCCCGGAAATATGTCGGCCCGGCGGAAATATGTCGGCCCAGCGATAATATGTCGGCTCAAAACCGGCGAAAATATGTCGGCCCAAAAAGTTTTTGGGAAGAGTGAAGAATTTCATAGACGCATTTTTGCATGGGAGATAGTTTTTACATGAAGTTTTTGGGGCAGTAAGAGATATTTGAGTGCTAGGAAGAGAACCAACAATGTTGTGCTTGAAGGCATCCATGGTTTGGCTATGTTTTGTGTTGAGAAAGAGGATTGTGTGCCTGTAATCAGGTTGTAATCCTATAGTGCATTTTCATGTTGAGGACATGGATCAAGATCCTTGTGAAGGATGTTGTGAGCACTCCTAAAGAAGTTTAGAGTTCTTGGAGTCCCCAACTGACAGATTCATGGCCAACCAAGTGCACTAGAATCCCTGATAAAAAAATGGTACATCATGAAAGATTCTTAGCAGTGAAGGGGGTACATTCCTTGGGTTGTGCAGATTGTGGGGAAGAGAGTTGGAGGATTGTAACTGTTGTAGGAGTAGAACCTTGGTTTTGGGGATGTTGTTTGTGGAGAGTGGACATCCAAGAGGATCGGATCTCCTTGTGGAACCATATCATCAAGTTAGGGGTGGCTTTTCATTGAAATAAAATGATCAACAACACCTATCGCTAGGAGGATCATCCTTTATACGCAACTAGTTGGTTAACTATTAACAAATAAGTTCTTTGTTGTTTTTATGATGATATTATGTTGTGTAAATATTTTAAATGAATGTTGTGTGTTTGTTTTTTTGCTTGAATGGTTGCATTCATAGTTTTCTTTATGTTGTATATGCATTTAGAATTATAGTATCAGAAATGGTTAAATTTGTGTGTGATATGTAGCTGGTAAGCTACATGAAATTAATTAGAAGAAAATCTTAATTTTAGGTATGTATTTTGCACACAATGTTGCTCAGTTGAGTTGGAGTACGTTACATTATGTTATCATAGCTTCTAGTTCAAACACTGAGCTTGTATGGGCCAATAACCAATGCGAAATTGGTAAAATTCGTTGTTACGGATTTCAATCTATGACAAACTTTGGAAAACCTGTTGAAAATCATAGCAAAATCCTCAAATTCATGACCAAAAACGAGTTTTAAATTCCTTAGATTTGTCAAAGAGATGATCTCGGGCATCAATATACATGTTGAATAGTTAAATTAGACCTAGAAGATTGAAAATTTGCGTTTAAATAACAGTTGAAGAAGCTGAGAGAGTTTGATGAATCAACTACCAAGATTGTGGTTGATTTTGAGATCAATAGACCATATTCATTGCAAGTTGATTTAAAAACATATAAGTTTTTCGAAGTTTTACAAAAATAAAAGAATCAATGACCAAGATTTATTTTCGTAGATTAACAAAGCTAAATAATCAACGGTCAAGATTCATTTTCGACAACTAGGAAACATAATAGATTGACAGTCGAGGTACATTGACATATTTGGGGGATGTTTGGCTAAGAAATGATTAATGTCATTTTAAATGGGAGATCGATGGCCCAGATTCATCTTGGATTTGGTAGAAAATTTCTAAGTGTTGGAGTTCTCCAAGAGATATCATCGATGGTTGATGGTCATGTCGATGAGATTTGCAAAAAGTTTTAGATTTCCAATAGAAATTTCCGATGGCCAATGATTGGATCGACGATTCTGTTGAATATTTTGGTTCAACCAAATGAAATCATTGATTGCCAATGGTCAATGATCGACAATTTTTTTTGCAAAAGGTTTTATGTGTCCAAAGAAAATTATTGATCGTCGATGGCTGATGATCAGGGGTCGGTAGAATTAGCGAGGTGTTCAGTTCATCCAAGACAATTAAGAAATCGTCGATGAAAGGAAAGATGAGTATGATGTGTCTTTCCACATCAACATCCATGTGTCATGCCATGTCAACATCCATGTGCCATGCCACATAAAATAGGGTGTCATGTCAACACCTACATGTCATGCCACATCATCATGGTTTCCAAGTCAGATAAGAGATGGCCAATAGTTGATCATCACGGTTCAGTGGAATTTGTAAACAAGGTGGTTGCTAAGGAATTTCATTGATGGCTAATGGTTGATGATGAGGGTTCATCAAGATTCATGGGAAAAAATGATTTTCTAATAGAAATGGTGGATGGTTGATGATTGGAGTCCAAGGAAATCAATGAGAAAGTTTGATTTACCAAAAAAATATCCAATCGTTGATCGTCGATGTAGTTTTGGAAAATCAATAGTCCAGATTGCTTCGAGTTGGTGATCGACGGTGAAAATTCATCTACATGTCTGGGAAAGTCTAGCGGATCAATGAATGATATTTACCATGATTTTGAGGTCATGGCTTGGACTAAAAGACTGTTATAACAATAAAATGATCAATTTTCCATGAAATTTTATGATTTTTGAATGTCTTCAACTTACATGGGAATTTTGAGACCCTAAACAACGTTTTTAGGACTTCAATTTTTTGAAACTATAAGTACCAAAGGTATTGCATAGAGTTTATGCATCTTAAATAAAATATCTCAATGAGATATTTCCAACGAGCTATTTTGAACGCAAAACAGAGCTTGTATGAGAAAGTTATAATTAAAATAGTGCAAGGTATAATTTTGGAACCAGTTTACATTTAAAGGGCATAACTCCTCACTTTGAAGTTAGTTTGGGGCACATGAGCAGTATATGGAAATATTATGAACCATAAAATTCATCCATTGAATCAAATGTGGAATTTGGGTACACAAAAATGTGCAGGAAGAGGGATAAGACACGTGTAGCATACAGGGCTAAAAAATGTAAAAACAATAAAAATTTCTACGAGCCATAACTATCATCCCAAAGCATAGATGAAGGCGATATTTTGACATAATAAAGTTGTATTTTCCATATTGATGCATATTTTGACTTGGGAAATAGATCATAAATATGATAGTTGCTATGGATTTGATGTTAGTAGTATTATCTGTGTCACATAGAAATGTTTCCTTGGTTCTCGATATATTTACCTCTGTAAGTGGAAAAAGTTCGTGTTTGAGATTATTTGCACCACAGAGAAAGGTGCACAAAAGGGGTAAAGTGAGAATATTCAATTGACTATAACATTTTGATCAGTTCTCATAATTGAGCAAGAAAGTATTCATTGGAAATATATTGGATAAGAGAATCTAGATATGTACTCATAATTTAGGTTTGAGTCAAAGGATCCTCAAGGAATCAGAAGAAAGGTGACTAGTGGACTTGAAGGAGACCATCGAGCAGAATGGGAATTTCACGGAGCCATAAATTTTGGCTCATAAATCATATTGAAGCATGAGTATATGGTCATGGAAAGGCAATCCAGAGGAAAACATGAAAGAAGGTTTAATTTCTCTAGGGTAGCATTGGGTTTCTCCATAAATTTGCATGAGAAAGTGGAATTGAATTCTATGAACCATGTAACTACTCAAAGTGAATATTTTTCCAAATAATGTCAAAATTTGGAGAAACATTCCTGGATAATAGAGGTGAGTGGAAGAGGTGATTTTTGGGTAAGGAAGAGTGTATATGCTCATGACAGTGCCTATGCATAAGTATAGAGGCACATTTGAAGTGTGTCAACTTAATAATGGGAAAAGGTGGATGCAATTATAATGTGCCATTGTTAATAAGAAGAGAAACGTTCAAGTAGAGAGTGTTGTGTGAAGGGATTGCTAGAAAGAAGATAATATTCCATAAAGTGGGATTATGTGGGTTTGTTCTAGATTTATTCCAGGGTCCCTATGATAGGGAAGTAGGTCAATCATTTACTGTTGGTTGAAGCATCAAATAGATGTAGAGGAAAGTGTAGGGATGTAGAGCAGGTGATGCAAGGTTGACAAAGGACTTATGAAGAATAGAGGAATATTAGTATTCAACTGATACATAGTTTGAAATGGATTGAAAAGGGGAATCAATAGATATTATCACATGAGACATGAGTCCTATAAGTAAAGAATGTCACTAATGGGCACATAAATTCAAGGAAATACTTCATATCCATGAAGGTAGAAATGTAATGATGGATGAAGAGCTTGCCACCAAAGAAAAGCAAGGAACTCAGGGATGACGAGTGACTCATGGGATGAGTGAGTCATATCTGAGGAAAGACATAAGATTGCATAAAAAATAATTCATAGTCATAAATCAACCCCTTTTTGTCTTAAAAGTATTTGGAGTAAGAAATCCATTTATGTTATTAGAGTGCGCAGTGGAAAAAAATGTATGTACAAAGAATTCAAGGGGAAGAATAATAAAGGTTATTCATTGAGAGTGCCAATAAGGAATATAACATCTCATTGGGAGTAGAACATTTCTAAGTGTATATGATAGGGCTCCATAGGAAATTACTCAATGGAGTAAGGAAAAGTGTTCAAATACAAATGAGAAATTCAATGGACAACTAGAGATAATTACAAAGAATGTCATGTTGTTGATGATTATTATGGGTTGAAAATACTCTAGTATCAAGGTGATGGAATGATATGAAGTATATCATTCCAATGTTTTGAAAGGTTCCAACAATGTAAGGATATTGGAACATGATCACCAAAGTGGAAGTAGTGGCCAATAAGGCATATTGGCTAGAAGTGTAGAGTGGCCAAGTGAGACTTGGCTAGAAGGTTCAGAATAGGGGCCAGTGGTTCTTAATTGAGAAGAATGGAAGTGAACAGGGCATCGAAGTTCTACAGGAATTCAAGGAAAACCATCTACAACAACAAAAATGAAATAAATAAAGATGAAATAAATATGCATTGCAGTGCATGATGGAAGTGATGCATGATGCATATAAAAAAGTTAGAATGAATGCACATGAAATATGCATGATGAGATTGATTACTTAGTGCATACTAATGGACATTTTGTGCCTATGGACATGCCTAGATATGGCATGAGTGTAGACTAAGAGTAGTTTGTTGATATATATACATGAATCAATGATGTTGTGATTTTTGAATAAAACTAATGATGGATTATGTATCCATGAAATTGTTTATAGCACGGCTNCATAGGAAATTACTCAATGGAGTAAGGAAAAGTGTTCAAATACAAATGAGAAATTCAATGGACAACTAGAGATAATTACAAAGAATGTCATGTTGTTGATGATTATTATGGGTTGAAAATACTCTAGTATCAAGGTGATGGAATGATATGAAGTATATCATTCCAATGTTTTGAAAGGTTCCAACAATGTAAGGATATTGGAACATGATCACCAAAGTGGAAGTAGTGGCCAATAAGGCATATTGGCTAGAAGTGTAGAGTGGCCAAGTGAGACTTGGCTAGAAGGTTCAGAATAGGGGCCAGTGGTTCTTAATTGAGAAGAATGGAAGTGAACAGGGCATCGAAGTTCTACAGGAATTCAAGGAAAACCATCTACAACAACAAAAATGAAATAAATAAAGATGAAATAAATATGCATTGCAGTGCATGATGGAAGTGATGCATGATGCATATAAAAAAGTTAGAATGAATGCACATGAAATATGCATGATGAGATTGATTACTTAGTGCATACTAATGGACATTTTGTGCCTATGGACATGCCTAGATATGGCATGAGTGTAGACTAAGAGTAGTTTGTTGATATATATACATGAATCAATGATGTTGTGATTTTTGAATAAAACTAATGATGGATTATGTATCCATGAAATTGTTTATAGCACGGCTGCAAATGTTGATGATGCTACTGCATATGAGAAGCATCCATGTGAAAATGAATGAGGATGGTAAAATGTTGGTCAAAGGTTGGTGAAGGGAGCCTGTGAGCTTCTACAAAGTACTAGTTGATCAGGGAGCATCAATTCATGTAATATTAGTCATGCAGGTATGCATTTGGGGTGGTTATGATGAATAAATGTTGAAGGGAATCGAGGTAATAATTCCCTCAACTATATTTTTCAATATTTAAATTGGTGTGTAAAGGCCGAGGGCCTTGAGCATACAAAATTTATTTAATGCTTGAATGCATCCATATGGAAGTTAATTGCACATTATTTTATCTTGGTTATGAAATCATAATCAAGTTGAGTTGGGAGACATACTCCTTCAATAGCAATGAATGTCATTAGGGATGGGCATGTGTGAGGCCATGATGTGGTTGGAAATGGAAGGGCTATAACGCCATAGAGTGCGTAATGGTCTTCCCTTGTATATCCTATGTTTGGACTACAACCTCTTTGTTGATACAAGAGAGCACTAAGATAACTATATTCCTAGTGGTGTGTATGGGTTGAAGAGGAAGGTATCCAAATGATCGGGCATGTAAATGGGAAAGATTTTGGATAATGTGTTAAGGCATTGGCTAGACTTTCAAACTCACATGGTGGAATGCATGACATATATATATTTCATTACGGAGTCAATGCAAGGATGCATTGTGTAGATGTGGCCATGGCTATTGGAACATTGGTTTTATTTATTGATAAAGTTTGATTTCATTATGAAAAGCTTGGTGTGTTGATAATGCATGTACATTGAATGATAGTTTCATTCCAATTAATATGATTGATAGTTTCATTCCATTTAATATGAACAATGGTTGGAAATGATTGGATTGCTTGTAAGATACAATTATGAGATCACTTCATGAGCAGTTATAAATGTGCATGAATACTAACGATTTGTTTGGCTGCATGAAAATTGAGAGAATGCAGGAAAAATGGTCTTGTATATGGCAATGGTGTAAGCTCATGATGAAGAAGACTGATGCACGTTGTTGCAAGAACCAAACAATTATGAACATAAAACTCATCATTGGAAAACTTTGATTTCCTCTATAAAACATATTTTGAAATCACGACCTTAAAAATTGATATCTATAAAACCAAAATCTTAAAATGAACCCCCAAATAAAAAACAAGTACGATCAATAACATAATTTATTTTAGATTTAAA
>SNQJ01S0230102.1:0-14303 GCA_010110895.2 Picea sitchensis
ACATATGATGAAACTCATTGAAAAATTGCAGAAAGATGCCCAGGCTCACCGAGCTGATAGCTGAAAGCTCATGAAAATCAGGGATCAACAAGGTGAATTCAACTTAAAAATGTTGAAGAGCCTGGAAATAATAGAAAATAAATTGGAAAAAGAGAGTGACACAAGTAGATCAAGAAGCGTTAGAACCCCTGAGAGGAGAGGAAGATTGAGGAGTGGTAGCAGACATTACCATCTCTCCCCGAAGCATTCTAATAGGGAAACACACAGTAGTTCAAGCCCGTCCCCTACCAGAAAACATCGAAATTTGGAAAGGATGAATTGAAAGGGGAGATGAACAAGATCAAGCCTCCAACATTTGATGGAGAACATAAGAAGGAGGAAGATGCCGAGACATGGTTGCTTGGCATGAGCAAATATTTCCAATTGTAGAATTATTCTGCCCATGCAGAAGGAAGAATTGCAATGTATCAACTGAAAGGAAAAGCATCCATGTGGCAGGATCAGTTTTTGCAAGTGCAACACATCAGAGAGAAAGAGGTCACTTGGAACAAATTTAAGAGGTATTTCGAGAAGAAATACCTGACTAAAATATACTATGAAAGAAAGATGAAGGAGTTCTTCAAACTCAAGCTAGGCAACATGACTATTGATGAGTATGAATGAAGTTTTCTGGAACTACTGAAGTATGTTCCATTCATCAAAGATGAGGCTGTCAAGATTCAGAGATATCTGAGTGGACTGAAACCTTCCATGGGTGACAAGATTCAGTATGATGATCCTAAGATCATGGAAGAAACCATAAGAAGGGAGAAATTCTTGTATGAACAGGAAGGAGAAAGGCCTATCCTTCGAAAGGCTTGGAATGACCAGAGGAAGTTTAAGAAGGAACAAAGGCAGAAGGGAAACAAGCCTTCCTTTTTTAGAAACAGTCTTCAAGGACAACCATCGTTTAGAGAACCAAGAATGACTGAAGATGGAGCACAAAGACTGAGAGAGATGCCCATTCAGTGTTGGGGCTATAAAGGAAACCACAAGTACAGAGAATGTCCCCATAAAAATGGTAAATAAAGAACTGTCCATATTGTTCAGCAAGTTGAAACAGTGGAAGATATGGGCAGCAGAATGTTGAGGATATACACAGCCCTGGACAACAAGAAAGAAGAATTTCAATCGCAAATGATTGAAGTGGAAGGTATGATCAACAACCAACCACTTATTATTTTAATTGATTTAGGGGCTAGCCATAGTTATGTAGATCCTAGGGTGGTGGAAATTTTGCGTTTATCAAGAAGAAAACATGAAAAGTCTTGGTTAGTGTAGTTGGCTACAGGGACTAAGAGGAAGGTCACTGAATTGGTTAAGTCCTGTTCAGTGGATATGAAAGGATTGAGCACTAAGGCTGAATTGAATATTCTACCTTTAGGGTCTTATGACTGCTTAATTGGGATGGACTGGTTGGATCAGCACCATGCCCTTCTGGACTGTCGTAACAAGAAGTTCACATGCCTGGATGAAGAGGGAAATCAGGTAACAGTCCAAGGAATTCCCAGAGCCGTGGCTGTTAAAGAAATCTCAACCATGCAGTTGAAGAAATGTTACAGGAAAGGTTGTCAGTTATTTGCAGCCCATGTGGGAGAAGCATCCAGTGATGCAGTCTTGAATCTGGAAGAACATGAGGTACTCACAAAGTTCAAGGACGTATTTTAAGAGGTACCTGGACTACCTCCGAAGAGGGACATCGAATTTTCTATAAATTTGATACTAGGAGCAGCTCTAGTTTCGAAAGCTCCTTATAGAATGAGTATGCCAGAGCTAAAGGAGTTGCAATTGCAGCTCGAAGAGCTACTAAAGAAGGGATACATTCACCCCAATGTGTCACCTTGGGGAGTCCCGGTCCTATTCATGAAGAAGAAAGATGGGGCGTTGAGGTTGTGCATTGATTTTTGGCAGTTGAATAAGGTAACTATCAAGAACACGTATTCTCTACCAAGGATCGATGATCTTTTTGATCAGTTGAAGGATGTAAAAATATTTTTGAAGACAGATCTCAGATATGGATATCACCAAGTGAGAATAAATGATGAGGACATCAGCAAGACCACCTTTAGAACAAGGTATGGTCATTATGAGTTCACGGTGGTGTCGTTTGGACTGTCAAACACACTTGTTGTTTTCATGTTCTTAATGAATGGTGTGTTCAAGGACTATTTGGACAAGTTTGTCATAGTCTTCCTGGATAACATCTTGGTGTATTCCAAGTCAGAGGAAGAGCATGAGAAACACTTGAGAATGGTGTTGAAAGTGTTGAGAGAACACCAGTTGTACACCAAGCTAAGCAAGTGCTCATTTTATCAAAGGCAGATTCATTACTTGGGGCACATTATATTTGAAGAAGGGATCGTTGTGGATCCTGAAAAGGTTGAGGCCATCCGAGAATGGTCAGCACCAAGGAATGTGGCAGAGGTTAGATCTTTTATGGGTCTGGCATGATACTACATAAGGTTTATGGCTAGATTCTCAAAGATAGCTCACCCTATCACTTCCCTGCAGAGGAAGGAGAAGAAGTTTCAGTGGACTGAAGAGTGTGAGAGCAGTTTCTAGCGATTGAAGCAACTACTAACCAACGCTCCAATCCTGACGATTGCAGATCGAAATATGGATTTCGTGGTGTGCACTGATGCATGTAAGGAGGGGCTGGGAGGATTTCTCAGCCAAGAGGAATTTGTAATCTGTTATGAGTCCCGAAATATGAAAGAGCATGAAAGGAATTATTCCACTCATGATTTAGAGCTGGCAAAAATCATCCACGCATTGAGGAAATTGAGACATTACCTCATGGGAAGGAGATTCAAATTGAGAACAGACCACAACGGTCTAAAGTATTTATTTGATCAGCAGACTTTAAATTCCAGGCAAACCAGATGGTTGGAGTTTCTGTGTGAATATGACTTTGATATCAAGCATATCAAAGGGAAAGAAAAGAAGGTGGTTGATGCACTCAGCAGAAAAGTGCATGAATTACATGCTACAACCATCAGCATGTACAAGACTGAGATCAAGGACAAAATTTTGGAAGCTGCAAATGTTGATTTGTAGTACGGAGGTCTTGTAGTAAAGCTACAATAGTGTGAGAGACCACAAACCCAAGGAAGTTACACCTTGGTAACTGATGTCTTACTTCTATATAAAAACAGAGTGTATGTACCCAATGCCCAAGAATTGAAGCTGGCAATTCTAAAAGAAATACAAAACGTGGCTTATGCTGGACATCCTGGATATCAGAAGACTGTGGTAGCAGTCAAAAGCCATTATTTTTGGCCGGGTATGAAGAAATAAATCGCTGAATACATCACCAGATGTATGGAGTGCCAGAAAGTTAAGGCTAAGCATAGGCACCCAGCAGGGTTGTTGCAGCCTTTACCCATTCCTGAGTGGAAATGGGAAGTGGTGACAATGGATTTTATCATAGGATTGCCTAGGATGAGCAAGCAGCATGATTCAATCATGGTGGTGGTGGAAAAGCTTACAAAAGATGCCCATTTTATTCCACTGAAAACCACTCACAGGGCAGCAGATGTTACTGATATATTCTTAAAAGAAGTGGCACACTTGCACGGAATTCCTAAGACAAGTGTGTCTAATAGGGACCTGAAATTCACCTCGAATTTCTTGAAAGGACTGTTCAAGGGATTCAGAATGAATCTCAACTTTAGTACAGTGTATCATCTCGAGTCTAATGGACAGACAGAAAGGGTGAATAGAGTAATAGAAGACATGCTGAGAATGTACGTGATGGATAAACCATCAAGATGGGAAGACTACCTGTATTTGGTAGAATTTGCCTACAATAATGGGTATCATGTATCGTTGAAGATGAGCCCATTTGAAGCACTTTATGGAAGAAAGTACAACACTCCAGTGAGCTGGGATAATCCAGCTGACAGAGTAGTAGTTGGGCCTAAGCTTCTCAGAGAGATGGAAGACCAAATGATAAGAATTAAACAGAATCTAAAATCTGCCCAGGACAGGTAGAAAAGTTATGTTTATAGTAACAGAACCCACAGAGAATTCAAAGTGGGTGACCATGTTTTCCTGAAAGTGAAAACTAACAGGAGTTCCTTGAAGCTGGGAAGTTGCGCCAAGTTGGCAGCAAGATTTTGTGGGCCATTTGAGATCATGGAAAGGATTGGGCCAATTGAATACATGCTTGCATTACCTGCATCTATGACTGTACATAATGTGTTTCATGTTTCACTGCTTAAGAGATATATACCTGATGCTAATCATGTTATCGATTGGAATGTGATTCAGGTGGAACCAGAAGGTGTCTTGCAAGTGCATCCTGTGTGCATATTGGACAAGAAAAGAAAACATCTCCGGAATCGAGCCATAGAGCTTGTAAAGGTCCAGTGGACCTGGTACGGTCCTGAGGATGCAACATGGGAGCATAAAGATGTTATGCGGGCAGAGTACCCGCATCTTTTTGAAAATTTTGAAAATATTGCAGAGACAGTGTAAAGTTGCACTAAGGACAGTGCAGAAATAAGGGGAGGGTAATTGTAGTGTCCCCAAGACCGAACCCTTTGTAAATATGGTTTATGGAATGAATTGTAAATATATGTTGTAGGCTGGTGAGCGAAGTTTGTATAATCCTGTAGCTTATGTGATTGTTAGGACAGAGAGCCTAAGGGTTGTAGGCCAAGGGCCTGATTTTGTATCTGTATGTATGCAGTACATTAAAAAAATATAAACACCGTCATGTGCAGACCGATCACGATGAATGAGTGATGGGGGACTAAGATTCCATTGAGTGGGAAAGGAATTAGGGGCTGGAAGGTGGGAAGAGGGGCTAAGTGTTGAGCCTAGGGGCTTAAGTCCTTGGGAATAATATTTTATTATTATTCCAAAAAGCCACGTGAATTATGTGAATGTGATGTTTTATCCTAAGTTCTTGGAGAAGGATGAGGGACTGCCAAATGGGAAGGAATGCATGTTGATGGAATGCATGCAGTTCCATGGGTGACAAGTGTCAACCCTGGTGCATGCAAATAAGAAGGCCGAGATGAACCGTGAGAGGGGTTCCTCGCCCATTCCACCCCGACTACCTGAGTGTGTATGGAGCTCTGAGAAGTACGATGGACCCGATCTCTACAGAGAACCCTTGTTCTTCCCTGTGAGAAGATAGGCCTGCGTTTGGCTTTGAAAAACCATGTATATCCTCTGTTCTGAAAGCCGTGAAGCCTGTGTTCATTTCTGAAAGGCCAGGTTCACACTCTCCATTCTAAGCCATGGAACATGTGTCATTCCCTGCGTGGATTGTTTGTCACACGTCCACAAGAATCAACACTGTGAGACCTTGCACCATTGCTAAGCCTATTTGGGAAGCTCATGTTTGTTTTTCAAATTGGTTGTTGTGGCCATGTAGAGATGGAATGTGCGTGTCTTGCTTGCTAGTGCAAGTTGTGATTGAGCATGTGTATGATCTCTCTCCAGGTGAGGGAGGTGACTGTTGTTGGAAGAGGCAGGTTGTCAGACCTGTGAGCAATTATATCCAGGTGAGAGAGTTTTCTGGGAAGTGGTTTCTTCCAGAGAGTGTCCAGCACCAGCTTCGGGCTCTGAGACTTCCTGATCTGGCATGTTGCCGAGACCTAGAGAGGGAGGTTAGCACCAATGGACTATTCTTGTGAAGGTTTATACTCATGGGTGGGACAGGCATGTGGGGAATGAGAGTCTGGTAGTAGTGGGTGTAAGATGGCATCTTGGGAAGAATCCTTCTAGTTTTCTGTGTTTTTTTCCCTATAACCTCAGCCTAGCCTAGGATTCCTTGCCTTGGGGTGGAGCTTAGTCTCAGCTTGGGGGTGACCCACTGCTGAGATGATGAGCAGTGTGGTCTAAGGCTGGGAGGTTCGTGGAAGGCCTGCACGTGGTTGGTGGAATCTACCACTGTTTCAAAGATAAGTATCAGATGATGTTTATTCATGTATTGCACTGTGTATATCAATTTAATGTTAATGCTATTGATTGTTGATTATAGGAGTAAATCTTATGTTTACTCTGAGTTTAATTGTGTTTCTCGATTAAATGCATGTTATTTCTATAATGCCAGTATGAGCTATGTACAAAGTGGTGTTATAGTTTTTTTTAAGAGCGTTTAAGCCTTGGTAACACAAAATGTTGAGTTACAATGTACATAACATTTGTTGGGGAAACAAACAAATTTATTATGATTTATTTAGATGATATAAATATTTTTTATAAATAATATGATGATCATTTAAAACATGTTGGCCCTTGACCAAGTTTGGAGGATCCTTGGTCATGTTTGACCTACTTTTGGGACTTTGACAGGCTGTCAAAGGTGGAGCGCAAGTCGAAGCGGAGATCACGGGATCTCAGCCCCTTTTTAGTGATTTTTGGGTTTTGGGTTTATGTAACGGGTATGGGGATGTTGGCCCATGGGTTTACCCATGTTTAGGCCCTTTTTGTAATGCATAAATAGAAATCTAGGCGATGTAGGAAGTAGTTCGATATATGTGATCGAAGGGAGGCTAGACACTGTGCTAAGTGCAACTTGTAAGTGCTTTGTGCATGTTATGTTTAGAACTTGCAGAGCTAAGTGCAAGTGATTGTAATAGACTATGAAGAGGCTTTGTATCGTAACTGAGGGAAGGTGGATCTAGTGGAGTGTGCACAGATCTCTTGTCCTCTACGGAGTAAGATATCATGGCTTTGTGCATGTAGAAGATTGATAGAAATAAATAAAGAAGAAGAGTTGGTGGACGTAGCCCCAGGGTGGGGGTGAACCACATATATCCCGTGTTGTGGTTGTGTTGTGCTTTATGGTTTTTCTCTTGTTTATATGGTTAAATGCTTAGTGCACTGATGTATGCTTAGAAGAATCTAATATGGTAGCTTAGTGTTGAATAATGTGAATGAATGCTAGATCTGATCTATGTTGGTATGATTAGTGCTTGAATCCATTGGATCTATGTGAATATTGCGTTGATCTATTTTTAGGGTTTAGTTGTATTGTAAACTAAGACTGAATATTAATGAACTATAACTGTTAAGTGCTTTGTTAATGTGTTACAATCAAATATCTGTGTCCCAGCTAAGGTTTCAGACATCTGAGTTCTGCAACCACCCCTGTCTCTACCTCGGGTGAGACTTCATCTGCTTCGCAGGTGTTGCCGAAAGGGCTGGTAGTTAGGGTTTTGTTGGTGCACTATTGTAAGCATTGAACCCTGGTTATACCCATGTGCCAACAAATGGTTGCGTTGTCGGGACTGAAACTTTGATTGCTGGGAACTAAAGGAAAGAAAGCTCTGTGTGTAGATATGTTTCCCTAGTGCGCAAAATTCTACTTGACCTGTGAAGCTCTGTGCCAAGAAGAAAAGTCAGATCTGAAGAAAAGAGGTAAGACCTGAAATATTTGTGCTCTAATAAAAGTAAAGTAAGAATTTTTGGTTAAAGAGGTAAGATCTTAAAGATTTGTTCTCTGATAAAGGTAAGAACGGTGAAAGGTTTTGATTGAAAAGGTAAGATAAGTGGAAATTTTTGTTTCAAAAGTATGGATCTAGGTATGTTTGATAAATTTTGTCCTAGCTTGAAAAGTAGGGCAAAACTAGATGAAATAAGGTTTTATATGAGTAGATATGACAAAATTAGTGAAAGATATGTTATTCCTATGCATAGGAAGAATGTTTGGACTAACAAATGGATGCAGGACCCTAGAAATAATTTTTTGCAGGTTAGCTACTATGATCCTAGTGCGCAGTACAGGAAAGGCTGGGGATAATTTCAAAGAAAAAGAAGACTAACCCTTTGTTACAATTGCATAAGACCGAGACATCTTGCTAAGGAATGCCCTGGTAGAAGACCTATTTGTCTGTGTTGTAAAGCCACAGATCATGAAGTTTTATATTTCCATAGAATGATTGCTAAGCTTGAAAGAATGAATATGAGACAAGAAAACCATAAGGGAGTTCAAGAAACCGATACCATGGCAGAACCCCAGAAAGAATCAGAGAATGTATTGCTACAAATGAAAGAAACCATAAATGATCACAGAAATATCAAATTATCAGAGATCTTCCAAGAAAAAGAATGCATAGAAGCAAGAATAGGAGACTTCGACATTCACTATGTTCTAGATGAAGAAACAAAGGTAAATATCATGACAGAAAGAACTTGGGAAACTTTAGGAAAGCCTACTAGGATTCCTTCATTGGGAGGAATAGGACTATTTAGAGGAAATTTGATAACCCTATGTGGAAGACTCACCCAAATATCTATGAGTGCTCATGGAACCTCGACATAGGAAGATTTTGAGATTGTTAAATTTGTTGAGAAAAATGCCCCACTTGCTATATTACTAGGAAAACCTTGGATTGAAATGGATCAGGCCAGAAAGAAATAAGAAGAAGTCTTAGAGAAAAAGAAACAAGAATTAAAAGATTTTATGACTAGGAGGATAACACACTTGATTGAAGAACAGGAGAATAGATTGAAGCTACTTAGAACCATAAACTTGGATGTTGAAGTTAAAAGAACAAAAGTAGACTCACAAACGAATAGAACACCTACCCTAGATAGAGAAGACGTATTTCTCTCTGACCCTATGAAAGGATCTCAACAATGCGAAGTTACTATGCCAAAAGAAGATAAGAATCAAAATGGAAAGAGGAATACCGAGATGAAGATCACCAGGAAGAAGGCTAGAAATCTTAGTGAGAAGAGAGAAAAGATATAAAGGTTACAAAAGGTTCCAGATGGGACTTCGCATAAGGAAGGTTTGCAAGACTGGAACCTCATCGGGATATCAAGAACAACGGAACATCACACTTTGCCATGGAGAAGCGATATAGCTGGTGAAAGAATTATAACTGTTAGCCCAATGACCCGAATGGTTATAACAACAATAATGGCCCGAAGACTCGCCATCATACCATTGGGACCGCACTGCAATGGATAGAACCACATTGATGAAGGCCTCTCATCCATTGAAGAGATCTGTTACATCGTGCCTACTTAGTCTGTCGACTGTTGCATTGAGAACACTTTTGAAAATTGTATCCAAGCCAACTCAATGCTACCGTGCTCTGTTTATTGAGATCGACAATTGTTTCATTTCCTTGGGCACTCATTCTCCCACCCGAGTTATCTGATCTAAGCATGTATTTCAGTTGATCTTGGCATCGTAGAGAAGTTTGTTGAAGAATTTCTCATCAATCTCATGGCCGAAAAAGTAATGTCCATAGGTATTCAAGCATCATCAACGAGAGGAGTGCAAGACTCTCCATCGACTGCTCGCGAATCCAGACCATCCCGACTGGCAGTAGAGAAGAGAACCAAGCACCGAGATTACTTGGAAAATGTGAAGCAAATACCGACCATCCTACCCGACTACATCTCACCTCTGGCTGGCACAGTGAGTTGTGACAGTGTCCCAAGAGACTTTGATTATACCTTGGTTACTGTGTACCTCCCGAAGGGGATACATACAGTTAGAGCATAGCAGGATAAGATCGTGATGTTGAAGTTCAGCGACTTCAACCTAGGAGACCGCAAGAACCATAGTATGCTCGCTCCTTACAAAAACTTGACCATGACAAAGGGGAAGAACTCGAAATTAATCCCCCAGTCATGGAATATGAACCTCGTGTGGTCCACCCTCTTGAATGTAATGAATATTCTACACTTTGGAAGGCACCAGGAGGTTAAGACATGTGTTAAGATCTCGCTCTCATGTTACCATGGCGTCTACCTATTGCTAGACCGACGCATCACAGTCGATCCGACACTGATCCATAGGATCACCGGATTGAGCATGCAGGGACCCGACCCGCAAGACTTATACCTAGGGAAGGCTACAGATAGCGCATTGGCATAGAATATCAAAGACACATATGGTGATGTAGAAAAGGGAACGTGAGGTTACAAGGTAGCTTCCATCCAGAATGGCTCAGTGTGCCTGGCTTGCCAGCTGATTGCAGGAAATCTCATAAGAAAGAGTAGACCTACACAAGTCACATGATTCATTGTTGACCTTGCCAGGAAATGTGTAGAAGGAATCCAGATGAATTGGGTGAAGTACTTGTTCAACCAGTTGGAATTAGACTGTTGTGAAGCTCAGGATCAGGGCTATGAGTTCCACTTTAGCTGGATCCTGATCCTCATCACATTTACCACTTGGGAAATGCCAGAAGGTGCGACCCTCCTGGACATTGAGACATTTTAGACGCTCGCTACAAAGTTCACCACACTATGGTACTTGAGTGGTATGGGAAAATAGTGGCAGTCGAACATGGTCTTTCATGCATATTATCTCCAACTGAAGAGGGCTATATAAGATGTCCCTCACATGATGCCAAACACCCTGCATCATTTCTGACCCCTCATAAAGTTCCACACAGATCTTCACTTCATTTATATCACCACGCACGTAGATGATAATAGAAAATAACTTCAGTCATACTATAAACTCACAGAGGATGACCTCTAAGAGATAACAAAGGACTGGTATGCGGAGCTCCTCATCCCTGCTGACCCCATAGAAATGTCAGACCCTGAAGTAATCGGTAGCCCTAAGACCACTCATGAAGCAAAGAATACTCTTGGACCCAATAGAAGGAAGAAGACCGAAGAGGTCCAAAACTTGAGCAGTGCATCAGAAGAAATTGCTTCAGTATCACCTGGTCGAGGGGGGTGATGACGAAGTACATAAAAAATAATAAGATCATCAGAAGCAGGGAGAAGTAACACCACCTAGGGATCCTGTTGATGAGGTTGATCCCTTGATAAAAAGGAAGGTTTCCCCCATGAAACACACTTCCCAAAATAAATCCAGAGCCACCTTGACTAAGATGCAGACTGTGCTCATTGTAGATGACTTCAACTTCATCATCACAGCTATAGCATATGCCTCGAAGGACATCTTGTAGAAACATGAATCCAAGCAGGAGGAGATGTACAACAGGATCAAGGTTGAACTCAAAGGGGTACAACAGGGCCTTCAATCCATCCACGCAGTATCCATTGTGCCCCCGCCACCAGAAGAGCTAGAGTCAGGAGATGAGCCTACCCAACTCTGCAGACTAGATGATGTGACCAAAACTCACCTTCATCGTGCACAAGAAGAAACATAACAGGCCACAAAGGTCCTAAAGAAAGTGCAAAAATTCATCATAGAGCAACACTGAGTTACACAACAGGAGAAGGCTTCCCTCCAAACTAAGTTTGAAGAGGAGAAAGCACAGATCCACCAAGAGAATGAGAAGTTTCTCGTAGAGCAGCTTGGAGTCAAAGAAGCAGTCAACAAATCACTTCACTATGTGATAGGCTTGGATAAAAAAGTGGAAGAACCAGTAGAGCAACAAGTAGCACAGCTTGTGGAATCTATCCAACAACTCCAACATTTAATAAAAAAATTAGAGCTACGAATAGTGCCCAACACTCCGCCAGATGTACGAGATCAAAGAGAATAAATAGATTGAAGCGTAGTTGAGAGAATCAATGCCCTAACCATGGAATATAAACAACTAAGTGATCACAGTGCCCAGAATTATGAGCGACTCACTGAAGATCCTGAACTGAAGGCATTGGAGTCACAACTCTAGGAGGAAAAGAAGCAAACATAAATGGTACAGGTACAGTTAAGGCCCCTATCATCCATTGAGAGGATGAAGTGATCCCAAGAACAACATGCTTCTCAACAACAGGTCTTGTTGGCACAGGGGTAGACCCAGGGTTTAATGCTCAAGACTGCACCAACAAAACCCTAACTACCGACCCTTTCGGCAACACCTGTGAAGCATATGAAGTCTCACCGGAGGTATAGGTAGGGGTGGTTGAAGGAATCAGGTGTCTGCAACCTTAGTTGGGACATATATCTATGATTATCTTGCTTACAACGCACTTAGAATCAGTTATTTCCTAACATACATTCATTAATACACTTCACAGAAAACACAGAGCACTGCAGTAATTACTTAGATCTAGCACTTAGCAATAATAAATAGGTTATACTCAATAGATTAAGCACTTAGCATCTTATGTATCATATCTAGCATGCATTCATATCTCATAAGCACAAATCATCAATAGATCTATCTAAACATATCAGAGCACTTGGAAAAAGAAATACAAGCACATCAACACAATACACAGAGTTACTGTGGTTCACCCCCACCCTGGGGCTACGTCCACAAAGTCTTCTTTATATTATCTTGGTCAAGAAGTTATAACACAGAGCTTCAATGACCCTTACTTCGCATGGGACATAGGATTTGCGCATCTCACTAGATCCCTCTTGCTTGCACTCAACACAAAGAATTCTACAGTCTCTCATAGAGACTTGCACTCAGCTCCACAAGTCTTACAAAAAATGCACAGATCCTTAAGATACTTGATCACACAGATCCTGCTACTAGAACTAAGCCTTCAAGGTCCTACCCTGCATAGGACAAGAGATCTGCGCATCTCGCTAGATCCTCTTTCCCTGGGTAGATCCAAGAACTAAGCCTTCTCACACTCAGCACTTATTACATCATGCACAAAGCTCTTACAGTCACACAGACTTTTGATCACATAGATCCAACTTATGCACTAAGCCATTGACTAGACAGGGCCTCCTTTCTTACATGGCCTAGACCTCTATTTATACATATAAAAATTCCTAAAGAAGGGCCGACATCCCTTTCCCGTTACAATATTCCCCAAAAAACCCAAAAAGGTTCCACAAAAGGTGGTGAGATCCCGTGATCTCCGCTTTGTTATGCACTCCGTCTTTGATAGAGAGTCGAAGTACTAAATGGTCAACTATGACCAAGTATTCCTCAAAACTTGGTTGAGGGCCAACAGGCCCCCAACACTCACCTGTGACTCGTCCCGAGTCACTCTTCTCTGGGTAAATCTGCCTCGAAGGCCTCGAGCTTCGCTCGAGTGGCTTCAACCTGTTTCTTTTCTACTGCTTCTTGCTCGGAAAACTACTGAATGAGTGCATTACTAACTGGTCCTTCTAAGCATTGCTCTGCTATGTTCACAACCTATTCCAGGTCTGTCCCTTGGTTCTCAATCTCTAAGAATAGTTGGCATTCCCTATCCTGCAAAGGTTGAAGTTGTTGCATCATTTCCATGAACTTGCTCTGGATCATATGAATCTGCTGCTACATGACATTTTGTTCATGGGACCTCTTCATTTTCTCTATGGTCGGTAGGGCCTTCAACTGTACTTGTAACTTCTTGGCTTAGTACTTCGCCTCCTGGAGTTGTGACTCCAATTTATGCAATTCAGGGTTTTCAGATAGGTTCTCATGTATCTACACACTTATACTACTTAATTTCGTACATTCTTCAGTGAGTGCCTTAATCCTTTCTACTGTACTTCGGGCATTCACTTCGCATTGGTCACGTTCTTCTTGTGGAGTACTCGGTATAGCTTGGAGCTCTAGTTCTACTAGTCTTTGTTGCAGTTGTTGAATGACTTCAGCAAGCTTCATTACTTGGCCTTCTATGGGTTCTTCTGCCTTCTTTTCTAAGCCAATCATAGAGAAAAATGCTCTGTTGACTGCTTCTTTGATCTCGATCTTCTTTGCAAGCCACTGCTCCTTTTTTTTCTGGATTTTCGCTCCCGTCTTCTTCAAATTTCGCTAGGATGGCATCCTTCTCTTGTTGTGCAGCTCAACGCTTCTCTATGATTTCCTCCTGTGCTTTCTTTAGGGCATGTGTAAGCTGCGTTGTTTCTTCTTTTGCATTCCAAAGACGAACTTCAAATATGTTGGCGATATTATAGAGTTGAACCGACTCGTCTCCTGCTTCAAGTGTTCCTTCTGGCATAGGCTCAATGGAATAAGTAAGTAAAGCTGTAACAGACTACTTGAAATGGATAGGAGGGTCCATTAACTCTTGATCTGTCTATTATGGCGTAGTCTAATGGTCAGGTTACAGGTCATAACTTTCTTCCGATCCATTCAGGCCATCAACAGAACGGGTATATCGTCTTCTAATGGTTATATTACTTCGACATGGCGAAGTGCCATATGTCGTTGTTATGCTATCCCGGTGAAGCTAAAATTCTGCATGTTTTCCTTCTGTGGGGTTTCTTCTAGAATATTCTATAATTTCTCCAACTTCGCTTTCTTCTTCATGATTTTTCTAGCCTTCTTCCCAGTGAGCTTCGTCTCGGTCATCCTTTTTTCATTCTGATTCTTTTCTTCTCTTGGCATGGTAACTTTGCAGTGCTGAGATTCTTTCTTCATATCTATGGGTATTACTTGTCCAACATATTTTCTGGTCCTCTCTGG
>SNQJ01S0230103.1:0-14303 GCA_010110895.2 Picea sitchensis
ACATAGCATTCTTCTTAAGTACAGGGGCCTACACAGAAACATATTCTACAACCCAGAAACACCATATGGTTGTTAGAGCAGTGGATTACTAGTTGATCGCAGGACAGTTGTATAAATTGGGACTAGATAGTATCCTTAGAACATGTGTCTTGGATCATGAAAGGAAGGATATATTATGGGAGTGCCACAACAGAGTTGCAGGAGGTCATGTAGGAGGAAAGGCCAGTGCACGAAAAGTTCTACAAGCTGGACTTTGGTGGGAAACACTCTTCAAGGATGCAAAGGTATATGCTAGATCATGTGATGTTTGTTAAAGAGTGGGTAAGTCATCATGACAAGAGGAATTACCACTTCAACCAGTTCTATCTCTACAAGAATTTAAGAAGTGGGAAGTTGACTTCATTGGACCGATCAACCCATCAGCTAAGCATTCAACGGCTAGGTGCATCATTACCACAACTGACTACCTTACATGTTGGGTTAAGGTAACATTTGTTCAGGACTGTTCAACTAATACTGTTTCTAGGTTCATATTTGAGAATATTATCACTCAATTTGGATGTCCTATGAGCCTAACCAGTGATCAGGGAGCTCATTTCATTAGTATCACTATAGAAAATCCTACAATAGAGTTTTTGATCCAACATTACAAAAGAAACCCCTACCATCTGCAGTCCAATGAAACAGTAGAAGCATTCAACAAGATTTTGGAGAGAGGGTTAACAAAGATCTGTTGTGTAAATCGGGAATATTGGGATGACAGAGTTCCAACAATACTATGGGTTTACAGGACAACCACAAAGAAACTCCACAGGTACACACCATTCCAACTAGTTTATGGGAAGGAGGCAGTGCTGCCTGCAAAATTCATCACTCCAAGTTTGTACATTACACAGATCACACATATGACGGAGGAGGAATCAGTTGCGCATAAACTTATGGAGTTATAAGAACTCGAGGAGACCAGGTTTTTAGTAGAATTCCATCAGTTAGTTGAAAAAGCAAGGTAAAAATATTGGCATGATAGGCACATTAAGACTAAATTATTTGCATAAGGAGACAAGGTTCTAATCCATGACAATCGACACTAGAAGAATCCTTGGAATTTTCACATGCATTGGTTGGGACCATTCATAGTTGCGGAGATCCGACCCTCGGGAGAAGTCTGACTTGCGCAACTCGATGGTATGCTACGGCTAGGATGGGTGAATGGAACTCAGCTAAAACCCTATATGTCTCAAAATTGATCTAAAAGGACTGTTTCTCTAGTCCAAAGGAGCATGTATAATAGTTAGATTCCATTTTTCTACAAATTTTGTAAATTTAGTTAATAAAGTCGATGTGCGCAGTGTTGCGCTGCGACACATAATTCATTTTCTGTTTAAGTTTTGTTCGATGCCGAACTGCTTACAAACTTTATTTCTATTATGGTACCCCATATGAATTCAGTTAAGGAATAAATATGTGATACATGGATATGCCATCGATATTCACGCCATGATTCCAATCGATCAAACGAAAAGGTATGAAATCGGATATGTCCCTATCCAACTTGCACAGTAAATGCCAGAATCACCCAATCAAATTCCCCCCTTAACCCGTCCCATCAAACAACTCAGATCCAAGTTGCGTCCATAGGGTCATGATGAACAACAATTATTGGTGAACTTGCCAGCTAACCCTGAGTATAAGGCTCTAAGAAATCATCGTATAACACATTGTTGTCAAAGCATTTATAAATTTCCTAACTCTATAGAGCGAGCAAACTTGTGTATTCGAAAAACCTGTAGTTGTGATCCCCAATCCTTATTTCTCCATGAAATTTGTTGATAACTCAGAGCCCACAATGCCAAGAGCTACAAGAATCCAAAGCGCCATGTCCAAATACACATTACCAGATAAGCCCTGCGAACCCCGAATCGAGGTCGTAGGTGATCTAAAGGGGAAGGTAGAGCAGGTCAAGCTCCTTGACCTCGACTTAATAGAACAAGTCTGATTACCCCAGATGAACATAGATGTATTCTAGACTATCTCTCCAGACTCATTGGGAGGAATGCAACTCATGCCCATGCCTGAATTCATCAACATATTCAACTCAACCATCATGAACCTCAGAGACTTACCAGTGTTCGATACCACTGGTGAAGTTGTGCGGTGCACCAAGTTCCTGATCAGCAAGGTGCACGGCAGAAGCCTCTAGCTGTATAGGAGGTATCCAATCCATGTCGAGGACATACATCAACTCACTAGACTTTCCCTCGAAGGCAAGGATGTGTCAAAGGGATTCCAGGGTCCCAGCAAGCATGGGAAAAATAAAGGGGAACCCAGCCTCTATCAAAGGTTCCACATATAGAGGGGAGGCGCACAACTAAAACTGACCCCATACTACCAGAGACAGTTAGGACTAACTGTTACATCATAGCCAACAAGGTTATGAGTTCATACTACAAGGGAGAATGCACACTAGATGCATTGTCAATGGCTGAATTCTATGCTAATGGCACTATATTCAACTGGTGCAGTTACTTGTTGGAGAAACTGCTTGTGGCTTTCGAGTAATCCTAGGAGAAGGGAGGGACCTTCACATACGACTACCTATTGGTGGCATTTTCAATGTTCAAGTGGATGTCACCCGCTGGATAATCATTGGTGCTAGAAGACAAGGGGTGCATGGAAAATATGTTTAAGCCATGGAAATCCAAGGAGGACTCGAAGAACATAGCCATCAACAATGTGGAGTTCTCCAAGTGGCACAAAGAACTGATCGACACAACGCAGAGGTTGTGCATTCCGCAAGAGCTCCTCAACTGCAACATGAGGAAAATTGATTTCAGCATGAACTGGCATAATATGTTTGTATGGGTGGGGCATGTTAGCAGGGAAGACTTCCACTCGAGGATGTTGTTGTTCTACTTGGATGAGGATGCCTTCAAAAAAGAGGTAATGTCGTGGCCAGGATTTAAACACAACCCTTGCAATTTGGATATGCATTATATCTTTCCTGCAGATCTACTGAAGAAGAAATGAAAAGAAGAAGGGGTAGGACCCAACTCATGACCAGAGGCCTCGAAGAAGGAATATCAGGCACAGTCAGACTCTGAGGAGGAAGACGAGATGCAACCATTGGAGTGCAATAAAAGAACGTTGTTGATATTTTCGCAACTTCCAGATAAAGACATGTTGACAGGTGAGGACGTAAACAAGATATTGAGTGTTTCTTTCAGGACAGAACCATTGGAGAAAAATCTCAAAACTAGGGTTTCATCGAGTAAAATCTTAAACCCCCAAACCATTTCATTTTTCATCCCCCACACTCGCTCATCATTTAGAGAAATCCCCATCATCCATATCCAAGATGACCCTGAGCCTGACACCTTTCCATCCACCATCATCACCGAGCATCCCCCATCACCACAACCCCAGTCGCCACCCCCATAAACCACCAGTCCAACCCAAACCACAGATCCAGAGCTGATGCAGCTCAATCCCCTAGAGCAAGCCGAGTGAGAACTCCCAGAAACAACCCAAGAGTTTCTTTATCCGAGACCATAATTTTCTGGTCCAACCCCTGAAGTACGAGAGTAGAACCTCCAGTTGATTGGTCCGAACCTGGACACCCAAGACCAGTAGATTGTGCCTTTTTCACTGAAAAAGGACACCCAAATGGTGGAGGAGCTACAAGCTCAAAGTACCCAGCACATCCCCTCGATGACAAGGGTTGAGGGTGTACAGGGAAGCGCAATGTAGGGAGCCGATGCAAGAAAAGAGGAGGAGATACCAAAGGTTCAGAAGGAACCTAAGTCAACTTCTGAGTAGAGAACGACATCCATGTAGGAAAATATGGTGTTGGTTCTCCATAACCCTTAGCAGTGTGCAAAGTTGTTGCAACTCTTCCTGGCCAGAAAAAGGTTTTGACACTCTTTCCCTCAACATTAAGGATGAGGCTTGCACCAGGACCATCAACAGGGGAGGACGAGGTAGATACATGCTCAGAGCATTCAACAAATAGTGGAATTCCACTGCAGAATTGAGCACCCAGAGATGCAACGCCTTCATCCGCTAACCTTGAACAGTGGCCAACAACACAGTTGGTTGGAATGATCATAGCATCAGCTGATCGACTGGAGAAGAGGTTCCAACACACTGAGAGGTTTTCCAAGGTCACAAGGGAGGAAGCGATCCTTGTCCAAGCATCCAGAAAACAAGAGGAATAGGCCAAGGTATGGGTCAAGTAAAGACTAGAATGAGTACAACAAAGGCTTGTTGAAAGCTGGCCAGAAATTTGAAAGGTCGCAACCCATTTTCCTGAAGCCAAGGATGCAGGGGAGCCAGAGCATCTGATTGAGCTACTCCAAGGAGCATGGTCACAACAGGGCATTCGTGTTGAGCATAGAGAAGAGAAGTTGTGACAGACTCAACAAGAAGTAGAACAACAACCTCAGAAGCTACATGAGCAGATGGAAAAAGTTAGTGCTAGAAGGAAACAATGCTCGAGCAACACTTCATAAGCGCACAATTGAGTGCACAAGGATTTTAAGGGAAGTTAGTTATTGGATGGGCATCATCACTAGAGGCAAAAAATCCTTGGAGGATGTGCACACCAAAATCTAGGTTTTGAATGAAGAATTTGTGGCCACGATGGATCCGYTGGAGAAACAACAAAAGTTTGATCAAATCCAGCAGGTAGACAATGAATTGAATTCCCTCTTTGAGGAACAATCCATAGAAAAGATGAAATTGCRTGACTTTCCTCCTATCATTTAGACAGTGTACATGCAGATGAATCAAGTTAATGCAAYATCARATTCTAAGTGGAACTCGTTGGTCGCATCCAAGCCAAATGGATGTATTACAGAGGCAACCAAACAGTTTGTAGCAGAGGCATCACTCCTTTCCAGGAAGTGGTAGGATAAAGTTGGAAGCTTTCAAAGAGTGAGGAAGCGGGCCTTGGAGTTGGTCCCAGATTTGGGCCCTTTGTTTGAAGAGGAAGAATAAGAAAAAGAACAAGCAGAAGATCAAAAGAAAGAGAAAAAGGAGGACAAGGGAAAACAACAGTTTCTCCTAGAAGTTGTGAAAGAGCCAAGTACTTGACTTGAGGGCGAGTCAAGGATTGTGTTCGAATCCTGTTGGGCCCTTCGTTTTTGGGATAAGGTATTGTGAAAGTTTTTTCCTAGTATGAGTTGTGCAAGCTTCAGAAGAAGCTGGACATCAGAGAAATAAAAATCAACAGAAATTAGTTGCAAAAAGGACAACACAACTCCATCAAAGAAAAAGTGGTTGCAACAAAACACGAAAGCGTACAAGAAAAGACAGAAGACACAACTTAGCTTATATATAGGGATGAATATGATTGTAAAAGGGTTCGTTCGGCTGAATTATGATTGTGTTCAGTTCGATATTTCCCATACTGTTAGGTTGATGATATAGTTTCTCTTATTGTTTTGTTGAATTGTGATTATGTTCAGTTCGATCTTTCCCTCATTGTTAGGCTGATGTCATAGTTGTGGTCTGTTGTAGAGAAGTTGGTTTCGGAGTCTGTAATGAAATATGTACACCATTTTGAGAGTTATATCCTTGCGACATGAGTCCAGAGCCAAGAGTTTGTAACAAAGCAATATTGTGTATCTTTGATTTTGGAAATGAAGAAAGATCTGAAGATAATATGAAGAAGCATCCAAATTTTCAAAATATGTTGTGTCTTTTTGTGTTTCACTTATGCATTGCAATACTTATTTATTTTTTATGAGTTCCACATGATGACTCTGTGTTTAAATGCTTGTTTGCAACATAAGTAGGTTCAGTTCTTGCACACATGAGTTCATACATGTTTGGTAGTTATATGTCTTGCGCAAGATCAGGATGAATCTTGAAGGTTTTGTGAATACTCCTAAGTCTTTTCCTTTCCCTTCCCTATATATTTGTCTCAACAACTCTTTGGGTGAGACTTCTTCTCTTCAGAGGAGATGAAAATTCCATTTCTCTAGACTACTCGGTACCTTTTGTTGGTAATCTGAGAAGGACTCCGATTTGATCAAACTTGCACCAATAGGCAAGCGATGAGGAATTCTTCCAACAAGTATCTACACCAATTTAACACTGCACCATTTGCACAGAAGTCATCCACTGACAGGGAATCCAATGTACATTCACCCTTATGGTAAGAGAACATTACCTTGCTAACTATCACATAGCCTGCCATTTTGACCATCTCAAGGAGGATTGGTTCAATTTTTGTTATGCAACCTCCTCTCTATGTATGGAAGCGCTCATATAGGCTAATCTCACCCTTCTGCTTTCCATGATTGCTTGGTCCTTGAAATAATTTAGAGACATCTTCACCCTCCAAAGATAATCTTGTTAGTTGGTGAATATCTTCAGCAAGAATTGGATATCATCTGTTGATCCATAAACTACGAGCATACATCATGTTGATCAAGAACTTTGTGCATCGTGCAACTTTGCCAATGGTTCAGAACACTGAAAGGTCCCAAAGGTTCATAATTCTCAAGTAGAGAAGATTCAGAAAGCTGGCCCTTGGTAAGAGATACACCTCCCATGTCATCCCATATTCCATCTCGTAGAACACGCCGATGTTCATTTGAGGGAACAACATCGTGTCCCTAAGATCCAATTTTAGGATTTTTGTCTTCTCAGATTTTCCTTTAACATCACCCAGGACCTCAATCTTGGGATCATAGGAATGATATGGAATCAATTCCTTCAATACAGAGCCACTTCCTCCCAATAATATGGACATTTTTTCACTGGAGTGATAGTAGTGACACCAGCTCAAGAACTGGGTGGGGACCGACTTCCTAAAATGAACTAAGATGCAGAGACTCAACAGAAGAAGACAAGAAGGTGAATAAAATGGTATTTTGAACAATATTATGGAGTATTATAGATAATTTAATAGGATAGACCATTAATGGATCATAAATTAATGATTAATTCGGCCAGTAGTGAAATCTATGGCATAGATGTGTGACAAGACTGGTAATGGGGTAAAATCTTCGAGTCAGATTATGACCTTAATGGGTATCTTACTCAACACGTGTTCAGTGTGAGGTTCTTACCATTTTAATGGTTGAGAATCATGGTAGGATTATAGACACGATCAATGTGGAAAATAACTTTTAATACTTGACGGGACATGCTAATAGTTCTCCAAGTTACCCTAAAAGGTACAACTGGAAATGATGTCACTAGGACTTAGTCGTTAATAAAGTTCAGATTCGATTCTACCTCGACCATAGATATTTTTTGGTGGTTTTACTTGTATGGATGAGTAGATTGAATATGTGTTGGATAACTTCTTGTTTCCTGGGCATGTTACAAAAAACAACTAACAACAAAAATGAGAAGGATATGTCATGGCGCTCCTAAGAACACTTCGATGTTATTACATAAAAAAAAAAAATCAACATTGATACAAAATTCAACCAAAAAAAAGAGTCTAACTATTGTACATTCTCCCTTTGATTAGAGAAACCATGGTTCTTTCTAAGTGTGTGTAATTTAGGTTTTTAGGCATGTGCCATTCACCCACCCTGGTCGAAGGACACCATCTAGTTGTGCTAGCTTGACCGCTCTAGACTGTYAGATCTTAGCCACTAGGAATGGCCCTAACCAATGCATGCAAAACTTTCCTGGATGTTTMTGATAGTGAATATCATAGAGGAGTTCCTTATATCCTTGCGCAAACCTCTTAGTCTTAATGTGTCGATCATCCCAATCCTTCTTCCTATGTTTTTCGATTATCTGATGAAAATTAGCTAGGAACCTTGCTTCTTCAAGTTCCTGCAGTTCTACAATCCTTTGCGCAACTGATGCATCATCCATCTTGTGTAAAGCCTGAGATATATAGAGACTGGGGGTAATAAACTCTGTAGGTACCATAACTTCTATCTCATAGACCAACTAAAACGAGGTGTACTTATGCAGTTTCTTTGTGATAGTCTTATAAGCCCATAAAACTACTAGAACTTTATCATCCTAGTCTTCCATGTTTGCACAACACACCTTCGTCACCCCTATCTCCAAGATCTTTTTGAATTCCTCTACTATTCCATTAGCTTGTGGATTATAAGGACTAATTTTTTGGTGTTGAATAAGAAATTGTGTCGTCAATGTTGTGATTGTGATGCTAATGAAGTGGCTCCCTTGATCACTAGTCAGGCTCCTAGGCCATCCAAACCGAGCCATAATATTTTCAAATATAAATATAGTTGATGTATCCATTGAACAATCCTGGAGTTCTTCTTATTTAGCCCACTATGTAAGATAGTCTGTTGCAGTAATGATATATCTATCCTTTGAATGTTTTGCGGGTGGATTACTGGGTCCAATAAATTCAATATCCCACTTCTAAAAGGCTTAAAATTCTCTAACCGGATGAAGAGATAATTCATCTCTTCATGATGGCTTCCCTACTCATTGACATACATCACAAGACATAACATATACTTGAGCATCTTTGAATGAAAATTATGTTATCATTGACTTAAAGAGGGGTACTATGATGTTTGAAGCAAATGGAGTAAAAGTAATCCATCCCTTAGATCCATACATGGGACCCATATATACTGATCTGGTGGATAATATCACAGAATCAGAAGTTCTCTACCAGTTATACACCATAAAAACATGGATGAGGTTGGATTACATCAACCCCACTACAGATGGATCTGTAATTTGGAGGAGTATACAATCAGTTGAGGAGGACTTAGAACTAGCTTTTGATAATTACAGCAACGTTCATATGAAAAAATTTCAAGATGTTGCACAACTATCAAGGGAACGATATTGATAGGAACAGAGATGAGGGATCACTCATCATACAATGATACTTCATATTTGAATAGTTTTCTCACTATTATAGATGGAAAAGTTGTGCGAGAGCAAAGGATCTTGATTCTGAACATATCTTTCAAGGATACCCCAACCAAGTGAAGGATACCCCAGCAAGGTGGTGGTCCACTCACAGAACTTCACTTTTAGATTGGGAGGATGCAAGGAGAGCTATTCGACACATATTTATCATAAGCGATCAAGTGATAGTAGAGACGAACATGGATTTTTGTGAAGAACAACTGTTCGATGGGCAGTCTGACCCCAGAATGCATGTTGAGCAGTTCATCAAGAAATGGAAATTTGTGCAAGTATCATCTTAGGTATGGGTTCACTTATTTTCCCACTCATTATGTGCAATTCCAAAAACCTGGTACATCCATGAAGAGACACAAAGACAAATGAACCAGTGGCAGACACTAGAAGACAAATTTTGTAGATATTTTTCTTTTACTAGTAAGGTTCCTAAGCTCCACCTAGTCCTTCAAATAATTTGGAAGATACTATTGACTGATGATTATGAATCTAGATGAATCCTAGTGGTATCCTCTGATCATGCCCATTTTATTCAGTCCAATTGAGACCACAACCCTGTCAGAATACCGGTATCCTATTTCAAAGTTGATAAAGACCTAGAAGAACTTGCTGAAGTAGAAGAACTTAGGAACCTCAATATTAAAGAAACTGTGGGAACTAGGGAAATATAGGACAATACACTTATTCATACAAGTAGCATCTATATCCATCCTCTAAAGTTGTAGAAAGTAAATATATGGAGCGAGGAGCATCCTAAGATAGCTTCTATAGGGGATTATTGTGATGATCAGACCATGAATGAAATAAAGCATCTATTGTAGGAATACGAAGACCTATTCCCAAAAAACTTTTTAGAAATGAAAGGCATAAAAGGAACCATGGGAGAGATGAATATCAAGCTAAAACTTGACTCGAAACCCATGAAACATAGACCATATTATCGCAATCCCAAGGTGAAAGAAAAGGTCAAAAGAGAGATATACAAAATGCTTATGATGTGACTAATCTTTTCAGTTGAAGAAGCATAATGGGTTAGCCCCATAGTCATACAGAGAAAAAAGGGTACCAAAGACATTTGGTTCTTTTTTGACTATAGGATTTTTAATGCCACATTTTTACACGATCCATTTCTGACACCATTCAGCGATGAACTATAATATCAAGTTGTAGGGAAAGAAGCATATTCATTTACAAATGGATTCTCGGGGTATCACCAGATCATCATTTCATAGGATGAAAAGAAGAAGACAACTTTTATAATTGAGAGGGGTTTATATGCATATAATGTAATGCCTTTTGGCCTAAATAATTCCCATGTAGTCTTCTCGAGGATTGTTATTCCAGCATTTTGTGATTTCATACACACATTCCTAGAAGTCTACATGGATGACTGGATAGTATACAATTTGATGAAGGAGAAAATAGGGATACTTCATTTGATTTTTTATAGATGTTGGGATTTATAGATAGCTCTAAACCTGAGGAAGTGTATTTTGTGCGTGGTGCACAAGAACCTGCTAGGCCACATTGTTTGTCGGGAATGAATCCTAGTAGACCCAACTAAAGTTTTGGTTATCCTGAACATGTCGCCAGCTACAAGTGTGAAAAAAATGTGCATGATTCTCAGACATATAGGATACTATCGTAGGTTCATTAGAGTATATGCCAATATTACAACACCATTGGATAAATTACTGAAGAAGTCTAAAGAATTTTGGTTGGCGATTGAGTGTGACAAGGAGTTTGATACACTCAAGGAAAAGCTCAGTACTACACCAATCCTTATATACCCCATTTCAAAAATTGAATTCCATTTACACGTGGATGCATTGGGTGTTGCGCTAGGAGCCATATTAGCGCAGCCAAGGGGAGGGAATATTGATCGCCCTATACATTTTTTTAGCAGAAAACTTTCTCAAGCTGAACGCAGCTACACAACAAATGAAAGGGAAGGTTTGGCTATGATTTATGCATTGAAATTTTTTTGACACTATTTAATAGGTTCTCATTTTAAATTTTTCACTGACCATTATGCATTGAAATACCTTGTAAATAAGCATGTTCTTGAGGGAAGGAGTTTCAGGTGGCTCTTACTCTTTCAGGAGTTTTCCTTTGAGGTAGTTATCAAACCTTGAAGATGTAACGTAGGAACAGATCACCTTTCAAGAATGGAATCACGAGAAAGTGGAGGATCAGTAGAAATAAATATCCCCAATGTAGACATGTTCCAGATTGAAGCTATTCAAAAATATATCGAAGAGATTGTTTCTTTCCTCAGTAGAGGGACTTTCCCAAAGAATTAGTTCACAACCTAGAAGAGGCACTTGGTATTTTGTGCAGTATATTACCAACTTATTTCAAGGCAACTCTATAATATGGGACTTGATATCATTCTCATATGGTGTTTCCTAAACCATGAAAGGAAATATATCCTATGGTAATGCCACAGGGGCATTGCAGGAGGGAATGTTGGAGGGAAAGATACAACACAAGAGGTTCTCCAAGATGGATTATGGTGGGAAACGTTATTCAAGGATGCTAAATTTTATGCCAGGTCTTGTGATTTATGTTAATGAGTAGGGAAGCCATCATGCAGAGATGAATTACCTCTTCATCTGATTAGAGAACTACAATCCTTTGAGAAGTGGGATATTGAATTTATTGGACCCATTAATCTGCTCGCAAGAAATTCAAAGGCCAGATATATCATTACCACAATAGACTATCTTACACAGTGGGATGAAGAAGAAGAAGTCCAACATTGTTCAATGGATACAGCAACTAAATTTATATTTGAAAATATTATTCCTTTATTTGGATGTCCTACGAGCCTGACTAATGATCAAGGGAGCCACTTCATTACAAGCACAATTGCAACATTGATGACACAATTTATTATTCATCACCATAAAAGCATTCCTTATCATCCACAAGCTAATGGCACTGTAGAGGAATTCAACAAGTTTTTGGAGAGAGGGTTGACAAAGGTGTGCTGTGAAAACAAGGAAGACTGGGATGACAAAGTTCCAGTAGTTTTATGGGATTATAGGACTACCAAAAAGAAACTACACAAGTACACCCCATTTCAGTTGGTCGACGGGAAGGAAGATATGGCACCTCTAGAGTTTATTACCCCCAATATCTATATATCTCAGGCTACACACATGACAAATGACACATTGGTTGCACAAAGGATTGTAGAACTATAGGAACTTAAAGACGTAAGGTTCCTAGCTAATTTTCATCAAACAGTCGAAAAACATAGGTAGAAGGCTTGGCATGATTGACACATTAAGACTAAGAGGTTTTCGAAAAGTTATAAGGTACTCCTATATTATAGTCACTATAAAAAACATCCAAGCAAGTTGTGCATGCATTGATTGGGGCCATTCCTAGTGGTTGAGATCCGATAGTCCAGTGCAGTCAAGCTAGCACAACTGGATGGTGTCCTTCGACCAGGGTGGGTGAATGGTGCATGCCTGAAACCCTACATTACACACACTTAACAAGAACCATGGTTTCTCCAATACAAGGGAGCATGTACAATAGGTAGAATTTGATTTTATGTTGAAGTTTGTAGCAATGTTGAAGTTTGTTTTATGTAATAACATGGGAGTGTTCTTAGGAGCGCCACGACATATCCGTCTCATTTTCGTTATTAGATATTTTTTTGTAACATGCCCACTCAACAAAATGCTATCTAACACGTATTCAATCTATTCATCCATACAAGTACAACTTCCAGAAAATACTTTTGATCGAGGGAGAATCAAATATTACCTTTATTAATGACTAAGTCCTAGTGGCATCATTTTTAGTTGTAGCTTTTAGAATAACTATCGATAAATGTCAGCATGTCCTGTCAAGTATTAAAATTTATTTTCCACGTATATCCTGTCGATAATCCTACCACGATTCTCAACCGTTAAATAGGAAGAACCTCTCACCAACCACATGTTGAGTAAGAGACCCATTAAAGTCATAATCTGACTCAAAGATTTTACCTCGTTACCAGTCTCGTCGCACATCCGCGCCATAGATTGCGATGTTGGCCTAATTACTCATTCATTTATGATCCATTAATGGTATATCCCATTACCTTAGATATAATACTCTRTAATCTTGTTCAGAACTCCATTATATTCACCTTCTTGTCTTCTTCTGTTGAGTCTTTKCATCATAGTTCATTTTGAGAAGTCAATCGCCACCCAATTCTTGAGCCAATGTCGCTACTAGCACTCCAGCGTAAAAATGATGAGATTATTTGGAGGACGAGGCTCTATATTGAAGGAAGMAGTTCTAGATGAKCCCTATGATCCCAGAATTGAGGTCTTGGGTGATTTAAAAGAAAAATATGAGCAGAGAAAACKCCTAGACTTGGATCTCATAGACACAGCGTTGTTCCCTCAAATGAACATCGACGTTTTCTACAATRTCRAATTTGGTACRACARGGGAGGTGTAGTTCCTCCCGAAGGTGTAGGTTTCTGAATTTCTTCCACTCAAAAATTATGAACCTCTRGGACCTCCCAGTGTTTGAAACCACTAGAGAAGTTGTGTAATGCACTAAGTTCTTGATCAACAAGGTGCATGATCGCAGTTTATGGCTTGAAAAATGATATCCCATTCATGGTGAAGATATTCACCAAATAACATGACTATATTTGGAGGGCGACGACATCTCCGAAGGATTTGAAGGAACAAGCAAGAATGGAAAGAGGAAGGGTGAGATTAGCCTATATGAGAACTTCCATACATAGAGGGGAGGTCGCACAATGAAAATTGAACCAATCCTCCCTAAGACGATCAAAACGACAGGCTATGTGATCACTACCAAGGTCATGTGTTCTTACTATAAGGGTGAATGTACATTGGATACCCTGTCAGTGGCGGACTTATGCACAAATGGTGGAGTGTTCCATTGGTGTAGTTACTTGTTGGAAGAAATCCTCATTTCTTGTGAGGAATTTCAAGAGAAGGGATCCACCTTGACATATCGATATTTGCTTCTAGATTTTTCAATGTTGAAGTGGAGGCCACCCATGAGAAGACAGTTAGCACATGTTGACAAAGGTCTCCTCGCCAAATTTTTGAGCCTTGGCATACAAGGGAAGACTCATAAGACATGGGTTTAAACAATGTTGCATTCCTAAAGTGGTATAATTAGTTGATTGATGCCACCCAAAGGAGGTGTATACCACAGGAGCTTCTAAATTTTCATACGAGGAACATCTCATTTTCTTTGAACTGCCATTATACATTCATCTTTTCAAGGCATAAAAATCCTTCAGATTTTTATACAAGGCCCCTACCATTCTACTTGGATGAGGAGATATTGGACAAGGAAATCCTTTCTTTGACATGACTTAAACACATCCTGTGCAAGCTGGGTGTCCACTATTCGTTTCCACCATAATT
>SNQJ01S0230104.1:0-14303 GCA_010110895.2 Picea sitchensis
AAGACCCAAATTGTACAACATGCCACAGGCTCAATATTTACAACATAATTCTGAAACTCACGAAGAGGCGACAGAGTAATATTTCCGATTAGGTGAATTAGAGCTTCATTTGGATTACGTAGCTGAAGAATTTATGACTTTTACCCTTAACACTTGTTTATTGACTAGCTTCAGGACTGGTCACAAGCCTATCTTCCTGAGTGTATCTCCATAATTATAGTGAATCAAGAGCTGAAATTTTTACCAGAATACGTTGATATGTCTTCTCAATGCCATAGAAATTTCACCATCTACAGATCGTTCTAGAAAAATGTTATAGCAAAAATGGTAAGATGACCTTAAAAATAGCATACCTTATAGAACACATCACCAAAATACTTCATCCTCCTTGAAATCCGACCTTCTTTTACTTCTTATTCCCTCTAAAATTCCGAATTTCATCAAGTAGATGTATAATGATGTTTATTTATACCATTTATGTCACTTCAACTTTTAACATTAGGTCTGACTTGACACTTTCTTATTTGTAATTCTTTTTCTTCAATTATCTTCAAAGGCCTACATGTACAATTGCTTTGTCATCTTCAAAATCATTTCTCCTCAATACGGGGATCATGTGACGTTCCACATACCACCGGAAACAATATGATGTATACTACATCCATGGGTGTTAATATCTGTAATGCATTTTCCTTCATGTCCAAATACCTTCATCAATCTTAGGTCAAAATCCATGACTAGGGTTGACATCAGTAATGGCAAACCAATCTTCAACAAATGATGACATAAGGCATGCGTGTCATCATGGTAAGGTAAAATAGTTTTACCTTAAAAATTGTGGCAATAGAGATGAAGAATCATCTCAATAGGGATGAAAAATAGTGTCATAGTAAAAAACTCACCAACAACTTACGATGCAGATGCCATGTAATGCGATAAAAGCATGGAAAGTTGGGCAAATAATCATGGAAATAGTGACGAAACCTTTTGGAAAAGTAAAAAATCACCAATAACTTACAATGAAAATGCCATATGTGAGAAGAAAAAGCGTGGAAAGGTGCGAACTTTGTCACTATTTCCACGATAAATCCTGGCGAGGGCAAAGCTCTTTTTGTCTTGGCATAACTTTTCATCGCTATTGCCACAAAAATCTTCTTTGTAGAGTTAAAAGGTTTGCGGAGAAATTTCGTCGCTATTTCCATACCTCCTATAGGTTTTAAAAAAAAATATCTACATGAGAATCTACATGAATAGTTGGAAATAGTTGTAGAGAAGAAAAATTGTATAGTTGATATGCTAGTCCCTTACACTACTAGACTTGAGAGATAGCTATTGGCTAACCATTGTATCCACCTTATGATATATTTGTATAAACCTCATCTACTTGATAATGATGATTCTTGGCAAATTTTCTAGGATGATAGGGTCATTTGTGGCCTCTATGCTTATTGAGAGAAAGTTGATACTCTATTGTCATTCTCATAGACAAAAAAATGTTTCCCAAGGGCTTACAACCTCTTGATAATTCATTTTTCCTAAGTGATGTTGTGAGTAAGAACACATCCTCTCAATAGGATTCAAAGAGAAAGGTATCATGCACTATCCTTATGAATATTGGTGCAGATGATGACTCTAAAACTTTGTCTATAAAAGCTAGTTGTTTGAGGTTAGAAAAATAAAAATATTACTTTATTCCTTGAATTTAGGGATGTCTTTTTCTATTCATATGATGAATTTTGTGGTTTGACCTAGATTTATGGATCATGCTATTACTATAAATACAACACTATTCCTATTTGGCAAAGAGAACAACTAGTTACTCTAGCCTTTGAGGCCACTATGAGGAGGGAAGTTGACAAGATGCTCAATGCTAATATCATAACTAGTTCTATATCTAGTACCACCACTGACATCCACAAATATTGTTGATTGAGTTGACCTTGTAGATAGAGAGTAATATGCTTCTTCAAAAGAATAGGTAAGGGCATAAACAATAGAGGTGGTTTAATCCATTGAATCAGAAGCAATTAACTGAGTAAATACAACACCATTAGCAAGATAGGATACATAGGTAGTTGACGCATAGGATTCTTCTTGGAGTGGGAGATAAAAGAAAAGGGAAAAGGAAGCAACAGGAAAAGTAAACCAAAAGAAGAAAAGGTGGAAGTAGAAGAAGGACAGATAATTATTGACTTCTGTGTCAAGTACTCCGAGTGGGTTTCTAACTTGGTTCTAATTCACAAAATGAATGGGTGCATTTGACTATGTGTAGACTTTAGCACCCTTAACAAGGAAAGAGTGAAGGATAACCTTATTCTCCCCAACATGGAACTAATATTGCAACAAGTTGTAGGATCCCAAATGGTGTATCTGCTTGATGGATTCTTAGGCTGTGATCAAATTCACCTCAAGTGAGAAGATAATTATAAAACCACCTTCACTGCACCGATTGGGAACCTTCACTTATGAAAATATGCCCTTTGGTCCACTCAATGTAGGTGCCACCTTTCAAATAGATACACATAACATTCAATGACTTAGTGGTATGATTATTTAGGTTTACCTAGATGACCATACTATTCATGCCAAGATGGAGATACTTTTAATCACTCGAGGAAAGTATTTCCATGTTGCAGATAGTACGACATGTCCTTGAATCTAGACAAATATATATCACAGTGTCTCATGGGGGAAATTACTTGGCCATATTTTTAAATATTCTAGCATTAATATTGACCAAGAAAGGGTTTGTGTGATTCAAAACCTTCCTCCACCTTCCACAAAGAAGGATGTGCATTCCTTTATGCGAAAAATCAATTTTGTTATAAGGTTTATACATGAGTTTTTCAGGGATGGTCAAAGCCTATTCATGTCATAAAAAGAAACATGAATTTTCTTGGTCTCAAGACACTAAGAGAGGTTTGGTGGATATAAAAAAGGCCATTTTTTCACCTATGCTTGCTCAACATGATTTTCTAAAAGATGTTTTCATATATAATACTATAGAGAAAGATAGCTTAGCTATCCTATTACAAAGGGATGACTTGGGTTCAAAACAATCAATTGATTTTATGATCTTAATACTTTCTAACGTTGAGTTCAAGTATACATTGATTGAAAATAATTGTTTCTCTTTGGTCAAGGTTGCTGAAAAATTTCACCACTTATTTACTTCTCACACTATTAAAGCGTGATATTTAGCTCTCCACCTAGGTTAGCGTGTGATCCTAATGAAGATTCCATTAGTGATGATGACTCTTTATCTGTTTGATTTGTTGTTGATTGTGATAATGTATATGTCACCGATCATCCTTAGTATCATGATATTTTTTGCTACTAACATAATGAACACTGCCTTCCCAACATTGAAAGTCACAAAAGGAGATTGAGGGTTAAATCCTCAAATTATGTCATATTGTGTATTTTATTGTTCTATAGGTTTATAGATGGCGTACTTTTGTATTGTGTAGACAAATAGATCTCTTAAAGAATGTTGATATTTCTTCACTATATGGATATAACTGCTACATTGGTGTATTTTGTTTCCAAAGGAAGTGCAGAAAAAAATCATCAGTTATTGTAATGGCCCTTTTCTTATTAAAATGAATAATTTCATAAATAATCCTAAAGACTATCTAAATTATAATTAGTATTATATAGCCATAGTGAATATATGTTGTTAATTAATTTTTTTTTTTATATATAATTAGCTTAAAGTATGATTAACTCTTTGATTACGGGTTCAATGTATGATTAATTATTAAATGAGTCATTAAATGATTAAGTGTTAAATTATTGGTTAGTGATTAATTGATTATTAATTAAGTAATTGATTAAATTTGTATTAAAAGAAAAGCGAGGAAAATAAAATAAGGTTAAATAGAGTTACGTATCCCACAAGGGATAAAGTAACCCATAAGTAAAAGGAACATTAAGTAAAGATAAGACCATTAAATAGAAATAAATGTATGGATAAGGTGTTTGGTGGGAGTGAAGGTCTTGAGGGTGGTGAAGGAGGCATAAGGAAAGGAGGAGGATTCATTTAGGGGGGAATTCATTGAGGGCATTCACGGAGAGTTGGAGCTTGAGGCAGAGTTAGGGCGATTGAGTTCTGATTACTTGCCGGTATCGAGGGTTTGGGCTTTCGGAGGTAGGGCGTCCATAGATGTCCCTGGGCGAGAAAAGAATCTTTGGTCGGTAGGGTGGGTAGTTTTGGGGTGTCCTAAGGAAGAAACATCAGATTCAAGCTAAGGAAGAAACATCAGATTCAAGCTAAGGAGGAAACATCAGATTAAGGTTAGTTATGAATCTTTAGAATGAATCTGTTAATAAATTTTATTTATTGTAATATCAGTTTTATTATGCAAAAAGTGAGTAAATTTCAAAATTTACGCTCTGTTTCAATTCATGGTAGTTTCAATTAATTGGCGGTCACTACATCTGGTATCGAGATCCATAGGTTAGAAATTTGAGCCTAAAAGGGCCAAAACTTCAAGCCCAAATTGCCCTCTGCTCAACCTACAAACAACTCCAAACCTTAGCTCCAGTCCAGCCTGCAAACCAAACAAAACACACTATTAGTCAATTGTATGAAATTACAAAAAAAAACAAGGTAATTCGTATAGTTCTCACTCTTGGCTAATTTAATTTCCATTTATAACCGGAAATCAAGAAAATAAAAAGAAAAATACATATCTTTTGAAATTTAAGTGTCTTTGAAGAAAAGGTTATTGGATATCAATAGTGAATCCAAAGAACAGAGTTGTTCTCCCTCGTCCAAGTTAGTTTATATACATAGTTTTAAATGGTGAAAGAAAGAAAAAACATATTCAATGTAATGCAAAATAGTAAGCATTGACACCTAAAATATATATTAACATATTCAAAGTAAAAGAGAATAAAGTTTTCGAGAAATCTTGTAGGAAAACAAACGCAATGAAAGGAAGAGCATAGGGAAGAAAGTGATGCCATGAAGGCAGTCGCGATTTTACAAACTCAGTGGAACTTAGGCTGAAGTGGAGGCGGAAGCCGCCTTTGTATAGTGAAATGATCGTCTTGCTTACTGACCTAATTCTCTGAGGTGATGTGAAACCGAACTTTTTTTTCTTTCCATGTAAAAAAATTCACTTGAATTTATATAATTATAAACCGCACATACAAAGCTACAGTTGAATGTGGCTGATCAAAACATTTAAAATTTGGTACGATATATAAAAAAAGCTGACTCCCTGTCCATCAAAAGCATACGGAAAAGGCTGAGCCACCATGTACATTTGGAGGATGAAGAACATAAGCGGTATAGAGACCAGCGAGTACCAATCAAACTCCAGCGGTGAACTAGGACACCAAAAAAAAATGGAAATACACCCACAGATCCAATAACTTAGCAAACTTAGCAAACCATAAACCCCTGAAAAACGCGAATGCATTTTAATAATCTGTGGCAAAATTTCACGGTGTGTATATACTTTTTTTTTTTTTTATGTAAATGAATTTATATTAGGTATAAATTCATTTATATATTACCAAGCGAGAAATGATACTTGTGACAGGTCGTTGAAAAGCAGTATCCACTACAAATATTAGCCGGTCCCAACGAAGGGAGATAATCGTTGTTCTTATCCTTGTCAACTTCAACTGCAACCATTCTGGACCCCATGGCTCCTTATTCATCCTCTTCCTCCAAAATCGCAGGGTTGTAATGGATACCGAGATCCATAGTAGTAACCTTCTGTCAAAAGAGTTTATTTATAATTGAATTACACATAAACAACACGGCAGGATTTTCCAGGTTAAGATTCACGTTGGCGGTTGAACTGCCTTGGTAGCTCAGGATGTCAAAATTACGTCGCGGTTCAACCACCAACTTGGCGAGCACCATTTTATGCTTGCAGCGGGGCAAACACCAGCGGGAAAACGCAGGAGTTGCTCAAACCCGCAGCCCGGAACACCGGCAGCGGGTAGCGCTAGCGGCAAACCCCAATGCTCGAGCCTCGTGCTCACCTCACCAAGAGAAAACACACGGAGCCGCGCGCGCTCAGCAGCGTTCAATACACCAGCAACAACTGCAGTGGCGCATGCTCCGGTCTGGATTCAATACACCAGCAACAAGGAAGCGGCCGGCGCCAACACAATATAAATTCCGGTGCCAAACACCATTTCAAAATCGCCCAACATCAAACCAAACAAGGAGGGATGAACCCACAGAGGCATAGGGTTATCTGGCGATACGTTTTGTTAGCAAACTCCGGTGCCAAACACCAAAGCCCAACCTGAAACTACACTCCACACAATAAATCAAAACCCAGCGATTAGCAACAAGCGAATAGCAAATGCAAACCAAAGCCCGGTACCGATATAGGGCTCAAAGCGTGTATTCACCTCAGCCTCCACATACGACAAATGAAGAGACAAATAGGAGATTTAGGGTTACGTTTAGGGTTAAAGTAGAGGCGAAAATAGTTTAATCGGTAAATTGTTGTGAAAGACCGTGGGCTACATCATTACGTTGCCAACTTAGCCCTTCATTTGAAATTGTTTAAATTTTACATTCATTTAATGAGGTACCCGGTGCTGTTAATTTTTTTATATTACGTTTAAATTATGTCGTTAATGTACTAGCGTTCACATATTTGTAATGTTATATATCTTTTTATATATTTAATAAGTAGAAAAAATATATATAAATATATATTAATTTTAATATGAGTTTTTTCCTAAATGATAATTTTTTTAAATACTAATATAATGTATATAAAGTTAAATGATAATTAAATTTAGTTAATTTGAAATCTATAGTTAAAATTGTAATTATATAAGATTAATTATAAGATTTAGATGTAAGATTAATTATAATTACTCAGATTGATTATATGTAAGATGTAATTATATAAGAGTAATTATATGATTAATATTTAAAGTCTTATGCTAAGTATGTTTAAACATGTTTAGGATAGATTTTGGTTGTTGATGTTAATTATAATTGTTAATCTTTGGATAAGTTGATTAGTGTTACCCATGTTGACCATGGTTCACATTTTATGTGCTATAGTTGAATATAATTATCAAGATATGATTAATTATGATTGACGATGGTGTGATAGGGAATAATCTCCTCATTAGGTCTAATCAATCAATTATCTATGTAAATACAAACATGAATGTAAGGAGAAGAATACAGTGAGAAACACAACCTTCCTCTAACAATCCAGTATAGAAACCAAGAATGATTTAAGCTTGCGACAAAATAGATAGCTACTTATAGCTAACCAGCTTAATGGGCATTAAATAATCAATTTCTGGCTAAATCATGTAATCGACAATGACAAATAAAATGAAATAAAATAAATCATCTTATGTCCATCCTTGCGACACTTAGAAGTTAGTGTTTCAATTTTTGTATTTCTTTTAGACCTTAATAAATTTTGGGATAAGATAGATCAATGTTATTTAAATCCCCAAGGGGTTACCTCAAGTTAAATAATAAAATAAGGCTGAACTTTAACTATTATTTAGTCAAGGTGTCGTTAGGAATTAGGTGGGACAGCGAGCGAGGTGACATATGGCATGAAATTAAGCCTAGGAAGTGGTAGCATGGCTATCTTAATATAGGTGAGAAAACCAATAGTTGTTTCGTAGGAACCATGACGAAGCTTAGGCTTAAACCTAACCTTAACCAAGCCAATCTCCTAATGAATTAGCGATGCGTTTTATAGACAAGTAAAGAAAACTACGCCTAACCTTGTTTCTAAAGTTTAGTAGCGCCAACTTAAAACATCCTCGAACTCACCCTAAAAACTTGGTTGATTCAGGTCGGCTGAGGATAGTCGAGGTTCGGGGGCCGGCTTGTCGTCATAAGTACCTCCGGCGACACCACCACCATCTCCTGAAATAGCCCTCATACTGCGCTTCGTTGGAAGCCATCAACGAGACTTTAAAGAAGCGGCGAGGACGAAGTGGAACCCCACATCATCCGGCCGGGTAATCCGGAAGCATCGATGGATTGGGAGGACCTCCACACCTGAAGACATCGCGAGATTGCAAAGATCAAACTACGGTTTGCGGAGGGGCAGCGCCGATGAGCAGCCAGCGGAGGCATGGTTGGATGGCATGACAAGGTGTTTTTTCTTTAAGGGACTATGTGTCCAATTCGAAGGCGAAGATCGCCATTTCTCAATTAAGGGACAGCACCCTGAACTAGTGGGGAAACCTAAAAAGACAACTACATCTTACCCCAAACACAGTATATTGGGAACTTTTCGAGGAAAGGTTGGCGGGAGGAAATATCTGCGTACTACGAGGAACAATAGGTTGGGGCATTTCATGCCTTATCACGAGGAAACAAAAGCGGTAGAAAGAGTACGAGTCGAGGTTTATGGAAGCGGTCAGTATGGCCGACTCTGGATAGCGACCAGCGACAGCGGTACTTCATCGTAAAGTTGAACCCCGGGATAAGAGCTATGGTAAGAATGTGGAAGCCGTCTTGATACTTGGCGGTGGAAAGTGTGGTTACGTGGAAGAACATATGAATGTGGCTGGGGGTGCAAGATCGACATTACCGCTTGTCGCCCGGTCGTAGGAAAGACCCGAGGACTTTTTCCTAGGGGAGGGGGCTCAAAACCCTTGGCCAGGTATGGTAATAGATTTGCGCCAAGGATAGTAGTTGTAGGAATTTCAATGGCAGCTAGTGCGACATCTCGTTCAATTTATGATCGCGAGCGGGACCACGACCTGCTCGAGGAGCGATCCAGCGAGACGGGGTTCGAAGGAATTTCGTTTAGGAATGGTCACATAACGATTACCGGTTCAATCCTGTATTTCCTGTTGGGTATGCGAAGGACCCCATTATGAGCGGGACTATCCAGAGTTACTGTCGGGTTCGTTCATAGAGAAGGAAAGGAGCCAATGGGGAGATCTAGTAGCAACCATCATATTCGCAGCGGCGTTTAATAACCGCCGAACAGAACATCAATCTATTGTGGTGGAGTCATCAGGTATGTTCAATCATATCAATGTTAAGATTTTGTTTGTTCAGTGCGACGGTGGATTTATTTCACCATATGCATTAGAAAAGAGTGGCTTGGCGACCTCTGAGCATGATGACTTTAAACAAGTCGAGATGGCTTGAGAAAAACAAGCGGTAGGGCCTAGTGTCGATAATTGCATAGTAGACACGGGGTGTGTACTACCGGGTTGAAGGTATCGTCCTTTGCTCTTGGGACGTATGGCTTAATCATTGGAATGGATTGGTTAGCAGCAGCTCATGAGCTTTGGTGATGTTTACATAGAGGGTATTTTATTATGCGATGATGAAAGGAAGACCAATAAAGATCCGGGGGTACTCTGAAGAAAAGTAATGATTGCAACTTCATATCCACTATGAAGGTCAAGCGTGCTTGAGACAAAGTGTCAACTTTATGTAGTAGAAGCAATGAAAGAAAGGAAGGGACCCTAATTAGGTCGATTATCCGATCTTGTCAGAATTTAATGATGTTTTTTTCGAATGAGTTACCGGGGTTACCTCTGGAAAGGGAGCTTGATTTCACTATTGAGCTAAAACACGGTGGGAACCTATATCAAGACTCATTAATGGATGGTAGCCAGGAACTTTGTGAATTACCGTCACGAAATTTGAAAGGATTCTTGGACTTAAGACTGTAATAAGGCCTAGTGTCTGCATACAGGCGCACCGGTGATTTTGTAAAGAAGAAGGATGGATCCTTCATTTGTGTATAGACTATGGGACTTGAACAGGTACCTGATGAAAACGGTACCGTCTGTGAATTGATGATATTTTCGTCGGATGAAAGGAGCGTGGTATTCTCAAAGATCGATTCGCGTCGGGGGTATCATCAACCTTCAAGGATTAAGGAAGGTGATATCCCAAAGGCACCTTCGACTTCGGTTTGGACATTACGAGTTTGTTAATTTACTGCCGGATTGACCAATGTATTGATATTCATGAGCCTCATGAATGGCGTGTTCTGGAAGTACTTAGACCGTTTTTTTTACAAGTCTTTTTAGACAACATCTCATCTATTCCAAGAATGAAAGAGAACATGAGGAACACTTGCGAATGGTGGTATCACGCCTAAGAGAGAACAAATTATGCGAGGGAAGCCTTCTCGAAGTGTTCCTTCTTCGGAAAGAGATCCACTATTTAGGTCATATCATTTCCGTGAAGGAATCTCGGTGGACCGAGAAAAGGTAAAGAGAGCCATAGATTGGCGGTGCGAAAAAATGCAGTGAAGCTTCATTGGGCTAGCGGTTTATTACCGGAGAGTTGTGGAAAGATTCTCAAAAATAGCGAAACCCATCACCACTTTGCAACGAAGGGGGTATGAATGAAGACGGAAAGAATGTGGCAGTGCATTCATTGAGCTTAGAAGGTTACTAACTAGTGCACCAATTCTACAAAAGCAGGATATGGAAAAGGACTTCAAAATATGCACGGATGCCTCGAAGCAAAAGGGTTTGGGGCCGTGCTAATTCAGTATGGAGGAGTGATAGCTTTTGCGTCAAGAAAGTTGAAGAAGTACGAAGAGTCATCGCGACTCATGATTTAGAGTTGGCGTTTGTAATGCTAGCTACGAAACTTTGGAGCACTACCTTGTTGCGTGAAACTTTGAACTCAAAACGATTCATCAAAGTTTAAAACTCTTTGCGTAAAGAGATCTAAATGCCGGGCAAAGGCGATGGGCGAGTTTATGAGTGATACGATTTTGGTATATGCTCATTACATCAAGGAAGGAAAATGGCAGTGCTTGAGATGCCTTGAGTAGGAGACCACGAATCTTCTCCTTGGTACCTTAAAGGTCAATATGAGATGTCGTGATGGAACAACTCAAAGAGCAGTTGGTATTTAAAGGTTACTAAACCTCAGTGGGAAGCGGTTAGATCCAAAGTATGAAAGGTATAGTTTGGAAACCGGCCAGTTATTAAGATATCAAGGGAGGATATACATCCCTGAGAATGGGGATATTTGAAGCATCATCTTGAAGGAAGCCCATAGATCACTTTTATTGTGCGCATCACGGTGTGAAAAGATATGCGGATATGAAGCTCTTCTTTTGGTAGGCATGAAACGCCTTGATATGTAGTCCATTTGATGTAAATGCCCTAGAGTGTCGGTGGTGAAAGCGACCACCATCATCAGCCGAGGCCTCCTACAACCACATGATGTTCTTATGTCCAAGTGGGAGTGTCTCTATGGATTTTGTTGTGGGGTTACGGCTCACATATCATAGACACAATGCCATTCTTGTGATAGTGGATAAGTTAACCAAGAGTGCTCATTTTATTCCGGTTAGAGACACCTACGATGTCCTTGATGTGTACGTGTGTTTGTAAATGAGTTATCCGTTGCAGGATACCTAAAGAAGATCATTCAGAACCGAGACTCGATTCACTTCTGATTTTGGACAGTTCTGATCGGTTGGGGACTCAGTGAACTTAAGCACAACTTATCATCAGGAAACAGATGAATGGTGAGAGGTAAATCAAGTTATGGAAGAAATGCTTAGGATGTATGTGATGGATAATCCAGACCGATGGGAAAATTACCTACCTTTGGTAGAGTTTGCCTACAATAGCGGTTATCATGGTTCCATTGGAATGTGGCCCTCTGAAGCCTTGAATGGGAGGCCATCACGAGAACACCTGCTGAGTTGGGATGACTAGAAGACCGAGGTAGCAGTTGGGCGAGTGGTTGATGGAAGACGAAGTGATTCAGATTGAAGCCAGAGATTAAAGGAAATACGGGATAGGCAAGAAAAGCTATCACCGGATGCTGCAGGGCCGACTAAAGTTATGAAGTGGGGGACCAAGTTTTCATTATCGATCCGGGCCTAATAAGGTACCATACGGTTCGGAAGGGGACAAAGTTGTCACCTCGGTTTATAGGACCATTCGAGGGATCAAGAGAAAATTGGACCGTTGCCTATCGTCGTCGCCACCCACTTGCATAAAACTCATAATGTATTTCATGTATTTGTTTCGAGACATTATGTTCGATGAATCCACATAAACTAAATTGGAAGGAATTGATTGTCGGACGTGGGAACCCTCATGGTAGAACCGTTCACGCATATTGGACCCATTAGAAGTCCGGCAGCTCGGGAACACGCCTAGTAGACCAACTTAGTTTCCAGTGGGACAAGTATAGTCGGGATCTGCTACTTGGGAAGATGTCAAGACATTACAGTGAGATTATCCCTCACTATTTGACCACCTCGAGAACATGTTTCGGTGGAATGTATCTTTCAACACCACCTTTTGACTTAGATAGCCGGGACTACGGGGACTATATACTTTATTTTTCTAGATCATAAGTGAAACTATTAAGTGATACTCTTAAACTTTAAATTTTATGAACTTTTATGAATGTTTAAATGTTATTTGATGATGATGTATATGATGTGATGCATTTACATACATGTAAAAATTTTATGAATGTTTAAATGTTATTGATGATGGTTATGTAATGTGATCTATTATGGATGAAAACTATACGAATGTATAAATATTATTGATGATGATGTAAAGCTGCGACACATTGTGAAAATGCAAATTGATTGAATGTTTAAAATGTTGTTAGGATGATGTTGGATATTATGCAAACCTATTTGGTAAATGATAATCTTGTGAATGAGTGTTGAAATTGAATTATATGAGATATTGTGGGATCTATTTCTAACTTGGAAACTGATGTTAATTTATCGGTGCATGGATACCAAAGTGGAAATGATGATGGTATGCAATTTTATGATGATAATGCATAGGAATGTATGAGCTTGTGTTGCAGACTAACCTGCACGAGGTTATGGGCTAGGAAGTAGCCAAGGGGTAACAATGATGATGAAGGTGTATGCTCCGAATCATGACCAAGAAACATTATGTTATGACACTACCAAAACCCCGGATGCTTGATGACTGAGCCTCGACAGCAACGGTGTCCTTTGAGATTCCTTTGTGGGGTGTTGATACGGATTGCAGGTAGGAGGGGGTGGAGGCATTCCCCAGGTGTATCCTCCATTGTAGATTAGACCACTGCATGTTGAGGGTGGACCCTAGACTGATTAGGAGGTGGAGGAATTTCCCCGCAGGTGTATCCTCTGAGAAACACGAGTCTGGGAGGGGCCGGTGCTAGTTCCACGCGCTCCCAGTGCGTGTGATGAGGGCTGTCGGAGTTGCACCTTTAGGGAATCTTGTTTGAGATAGTGACACTTCCACTCACGGGTTCTATTTGGAGTTAAGGTCGATTATAGGCGGCGGCTCAGATAGTCTATAGGAAGAGACGGATAGGAATGGAGTTGAGTAGGTTAAGGGAGGAAGGATGAGTAGAATAGTTGAGACTATATGGAGATCCGTCGTGGTGGAGAGTTGATGAAGAAAATGTATATATGAAAATCCATTATTAACTAAACCACAATTGTTTTAAATGAAATTTTGAACCAAATAGTGTAGTCAAGAAATTCTCACATAATTAATTGATTGTTGTATTTTATAAAGACTAGTCTTGCTTGTTGGGTTGGATGCATACATAAAGTACTAAAGGATGGCAGTTTGATTATTGGTACATATGCAGTGTATGTACTAGCTACACATACATTTCTTGTACATATACACTAGTATATATGAGTTCCTTGTTCTCGTACCATAAGATACCTTAACTTGAGGACGAAGTTTCTTGAAGGTGAGGTGTATGTAATGACCCTTTTCTTATTAAAATGAATAATTTCATACAACTAATCCTAAAGACTAGCTAATTATAATTAATTATTATAGCATAATTAATTATATGTTGTTAATTAGTATTATTTTTATATATATATAGCTTAGAGTATGATTAACTCTTTGATTAGGGGTTAATGTACTGATTAATTATTAAATGAGTCATTAAATGATTAAGTGTTAAATTATTGGTTAGTGATTAATTGATTATTAATTAAGTAATTGATTAAATTTATTAAAGATAATATGGGGAGAAATAAGAGAAATAAGGTTAAATGGGGGTTACGTATCCCAAAGGGATAACGTAACCCATACGATAAAGGAACATTAAGTAGGGTAGACCATTAAATGAAAATAAATGTATGGATAAGGTGTTTGGTGGGGAGTAAAGGTCTGCAGTGATTGAAGAGGCATAGGAAAGGAGGAGGATTCATTTAGAGTTTATTATTCATTAGGGCATTCTGGAGAGAGTTGGAGCTTGAGGCAGTTTAGGGCAGGTGGGATTTCTGGTGCACCGAGTGGGTTTTGGGCTCCGAGGAGGGCTAGGGCGATCCATAGATGTCTAGGAGCCC
>SNQJ01S0230107.1:0-14311 GCA_010110895.2 Picea sitchensis
AGATAGCATCTTTATAATAAGTTCATATGTGTACAAATGTTTTATTTATATAATAACGACATATACACCTAACATAAGTTTAGATTTAGTGTTTATGTATCTTTTTAGTCCCTGCTAAAGAAGGGAATATAACAATCAATTACTATCACTTCACCGATTAGGGTTGAGTTTCAAGAGCAATTCCATATCTTTATCAATGAAAAGAGAGAGAGATTATAGCTACAATTGAAGGGAAAAGGGTATGTGGATTCCATAAACCTAGAATATTATGGACTCCACATACCCTTTTCCATAGAATATACTAACTATATCCAAAAACCAAAGACAAGAAATATGGTATAAGTACAGAAAAAATAAGCTAAATGCAATTTGGACATTTGAAAAAAAAATTACAAGTTAAATTAGTACATCCATAAAAAATAACATACTAACCTTGCAAGTTCAAAATCCGAGCTATGTAGATCCAGAATTGGAATTGTTCAACCGATCGGTGATAGAAAAAATAAACAGCTCAAACAAAAGCCAAGAACAGTGTCGCAACTATAGCAATTGTGTCGCAAAGTCTCTTAAAGTCACGTATATATAGATAAAATAGTCAACTAGTTGTTAACACCGACCAATGAGATAGACAAAATTTTCGTCGCTATTGCCATGAAAGTTTGTCGCTATAGAGACGAAAATCCCAACTAGGTTAAATTAAGATTTTCGTCGATATTGCGATGAACTTTCATGGCAATAGAGACAAAAATCCCGCCCTGTTTAAAAAAAATATGAAACTAGTGGAAGTGTGGAAAATTTTCGTGGAATAATCTGCCCATATGTAGTAGTGCTTCCTCCAACCTTCTTTTTGGCACCCGAAGCCATTTCTACATACCTAAACCCGTCCTGCTCTACTTCCTTTACATTAATTCTTTTCAGCGTTGCACTATAAATAAAGCTATCTGTAGCACCGAGATCTATCAAAATACTAAAACTTTGGTCGGCGATGGTACCTAATGTCTCTAGCACATTGGACTGGTACTTAGCCTGGTGGTTATCCACCACAGCATGAATCCTATGGGCCTTGCCCAAATCTCCCACTGTAGTGTCTCTGGCTGACTCGACTACTCTGGCCCTCTCCACTGAACAGTCTCATTGGTAAAGTGGCTCTCCACATGTCCAACATCTGGTCTTCGGTCCAAGACTCTTGGTCCCTGAGGTAGAATTTGTTGGACTACCATCTTGAGCTCATGTTTTGTTCTGCTAATCATGCCTAAATTGATTTTGTTGTAGGCGACGTTGTTGCTGATGCGGTGGTCCTCTATAGGGAGTCCTCTGTTGAGGAGACGATCTTCATGGTGTCGTGAACGTGGATCCTCACGACGTATCTTGATACCCTAATGTATGTATGGCTAGTGTCTGATGTTGTTTTTCACATGTTGTCGTTTGTCCAGTTGGTCTTGCAGGAGTCCTGCCCTGACCCCCATTGGTCATCTCTTCCTCTACTATGAGGGCCTTCTGGACTGTATCATGCAACGTATGTGGGAATTAATATCCTCACCTTCACACGGATGTTGAAGTTAAGGCCAAACACAAACTCATTTACCTTCATCTTCTCCATGTTCAAATGTGGAGAATACCTAAGAATCTCCATGAATCGGGCTTCATACTCTAGCACCGTATGACCACCCTGTCGTAAAGTGTTGAAGTCATTGAGATGGCACTCGATGAATTCCTCTGATAAATACCTCGCCCGGAATCGTTCCACGAATAGTTCCCGTGACATGTCTTCAATGACCATGTTCAGTTGAGGTAGGAGCATCTTCCACCATATAAGTGTGCTTCCCTTCAGCTGAAAGACCACTATGCAGACCTTCATGTTGGAGGTATAGTCACGAAGTGAAAATCACATCGCCATGTTCTCCAACCAAGCCTCGACGGCTGAGCCATCTGTGGCACCCATGAACTTGAGAAACTTAACATTCTTGAGTTCTCTGTGAATGATACCATTTCCAGCTGGTGCGCATTCTGGACCTTCATTGGGTACAAGCGCCCTGGCCTCATCTCTATCTAGTCGGTTAATCAAGGCCTCTGACATCCTCTGAAAGGACCTCATCAAACCAACCACATCCCCCACAAGAATCTTCTCTTGTCTAATGACTTGTTCTTCTCCTTGGGATTTATACCCCTCAGGCATGGATGCTACTAGAGGAGTTGCGCCTCTACCCCTGGCACCACGTTGTCTACCTCCATGACGTCCTCTAACCATGATTACCTGCATAGACAAATTTCATTTTTTTATTAGCGATAAGTTATTAATTCATTTTCTAATACAGTGGAAGGTGCAATGATCCCAATTCATAGGGTTGAACCGGATTTAATACCATATGTAACGGCCCCTCCGTTACCACAACAATAGTGATGCACGAAAGGTAAATAATGTTTTTAAAGCATTAGGAAATTAACGTCAACCCATAATTCATAGCAATGCATAATCAACATGACATCATAATTAAAGGCATTACAAGTGATACATCATCGAAGTCAATAACGACACCAAGCCAATGCATTGACATAAATAACTGCGACACATGATCACACATAAACATAAATAGCGACGTAGTTCAATACATCACAATCAACTGAAGCAAATATAAAAATAATGATCGACCATGTCATTGAATATAAATTACTACCTTCCCAACCTATCATGCATGGTTAGGACCTCCAGGACACATAAGAAATGCTCAATCCCAGGATTCATCCAATTGATTTTGACCACTTAAGATCTTAGGGTTGGCGATTGTTCTAAGGAACAACAAGGTGTCTAAGTCCCTTAATCAATCACATCTCATAACTCCATTCTAGATTATCAGTCATACATTAACATTATCACATGGTGCAAGAGAACTCTAACTACTGAAACAATCATACATCAACTTCAATTTCATGGTGCAAAAGAAATCTGATCACATATCCAATCATGCATCACATTAATTTCAAGGCACAAGAGTAATCATCAATTTCTTTTGTGGCGCAAAAGAAATCTAATCACATAACCAATCATACATCACATTAATTTCAAGGTGCAAGAGTAATAATCAATTCATTTTGTGGCGTAAAAGAAATCTAACCACATAATCAATGATACATCACATTATTTTCAAGGCACAAGAGTAATCATCAATTCATTTCGTGGCACAAAATAAATCTAACCATGTAACCAATCATGCATCACCCTTCATCGTTGGTACGATAGTTTTTCCATTACTCTACAATATAAACTAATTCTACCAACATTACAATAAATCGATTCTAGTGCATTGACAAATTATAATCTGATTAATTAAATTACCCATTAAATCTCCAGATCCTAAAATTCTAATTACTGAGAGCTATAGTCAGAGACATGCCCTCATATCCATAAATTTATTGTATCCAAAGATTGTATTAATGAATGGTTTTCTTTTACATGCGTTGCAGATCTGATTTAGTTGTATGTTTTACTTTATCAAATAATATATTTTATAACTCTGTGATATACAAAATCATGTATACTAGTTATAAGTGCCACACACTTACCACAATGGTAAATAAAAATCTTATATGAATAAAATTAAGCTTACAGAAATTGAAAGGCTGTAATTCCAAAGCAATAAAGTTAGTTTTCAATTTCCTATTGATGGTTAGATTGAACCAATTCTTATCGTAATCAATGCAGGAGACATGGCCTGCAATAAGCTTCCATTATTTCCTTACTAGATGCTTTCAATTGAACATAGAGTATATTGAACAATGCAGCTAGTGATATATACACTTCACAATACCATCTTAGTGATAAATATAGAAATTTGATAAGACAAGAGTATTGCACATTTCATCTAGTTCGTGATTTCTCCTATCATTTATTTAATCATTGCTTGGTGGCACTGAAGTACTTTTTCAAATGTGATGAATGCTTTATTGTTTTATGATCAGACATCTGAACAATTAATAAGCATGCCCTCAAAATACCAACAGCATTAGCCTCTAGAAACTGTTTCCACAAAAACTCATCCATCTCAGAGAGGAAGATTCACCTATAGCTCATCAAAATAAATTGGATTACAAATGACAGGCAGGGTCACAAGCCTATCACTAATAACAAAGAATATTATGTTAAACTCAATCTATTTGAACCTAAAATAAACTAATTTCAATTCTTAACACATCCAACTGTGCCAATAAATCTCGATTGAGCATAAATTTGTAATGGTCACACAGAGCATTTCCTAGTGCGACAAAGGAGGTCGCTATTTCTAGCGAAATTGCAAAGGAAACATGTGTTTATCAATCTGATTGAGAATTCTCTGAATGAAAACGTGAAGGGAGAGATCATTTGAGTCTCTGGCATAAGTTTCTGAATAAAAACATGAAGAGAGAGCTCGTTTGAGTCTCTGGCATCAATTTCAGAATAAAAACGCAAAGGGAGAGCTCGTTTGAGTCTCTGGCATAAGCTTCTGAATGAAAACGTGAAGAGATAACTCGTTTTGGATCTCAGGCAAAGTTTCTAAATAAAAACGTGAAGGGAGAGCTCGTTTGAGTCTCCCACATAAGTTTTGAATAAACAAACGTGAAGGGAGAGCTCGTTTGAGTCTCTAGAATCAGTTTCTGAATAAAAACGTGAAGGGATATCTTGTTTGAGTCTCTGGAATAAGCTTCTTAATGAAAACATGAAGGCATAACTCGTTTTGGATCTCAGGAAAAGTTTTTGAATAAAAACGTGAAGGGAGAGCTCGTTTTGGATCTCAGGAAAAGTTTCTGAATAATAAAAAAAATATGCTAAGGGAGAACTCTTGTGGGATCTCTGGCATACAACCCACTGATGCACAATGAATCCTTTCAATTCGTGAATATCTCATATTCTGATTATGAGCATGGCATTAAATTCCATGAAACAATCAACAACAGTACCGAGCGAAATCAATCCAATATTTTACTAAGTTCTAGTCTCAAGTTTCGAGGAATCAAATCTTCTATAGATTAAATTGTTATATATTATTTTTTCATGTCAAGGTACATTATCTCCATTCAGGTGGCTCTGAAAAGGGGTATAATTATAAGAGAAAGCATAATCGACACTCTACAAGAAGGAACAATAACATTCAACAACAACATATAGCTAGATGAAGTATTGAATAGACGGTCAACCACAATGTCCAACTAGAAAAAAACATATTTAAGAAGTACACCCACAAGTTATAATTTTGGGGTTGAATGGAGGAACTAGATAACCAGGAATTTACCGAATGCAAAAAAATAAATAAAAACAACTCCAAGACCAAAATTCACTGTCTAGGTTTCACAACTGTCACGATTGGGTTAATTCGATTGTAGAATTACAACCCTATTCATGGTGAATCTCTAACATCCCATTTTACACAGTTAAATCTGAATACAATTACAAATATTAGAATAAGAAATACAGTAACTGAAGGTGGTGAAGTCGAAGATGTTCCTCTGCGCTGATGCTCCCTCCGACCTCTCACTTGCTAACCGTGAGGCTTCATCGGTACCTCCCAGCCAATGCTAGGGGTATTTTTCTTCCCCCTTAGCCCCCCGAGTCGCAAAGGGGCCAAGCACACACACAATCAGGAATCCTCTAGCTCCTAGATTTCCTCACATGGTAAAGCCGCCACTCTCTCTCAAGCTGGGTATCCCAACTCTCACAAGTAAAACCAGTCAAAAATTATGCAGCGTAACATTACCCATAACAAGTGTGTTTTTCTTTTTCCATTTTTCCCATTTGCTTTATAGGAGTTTCCTTAATGACCCATTGTCTCTTGCACATTTAATTCACCTTTAAATAATTAATTAAGAATTATTTCCCCCATACACTTGTCACCCTCTCCATAAGTTGCACAAGAAAATTCCATAATTTAATTTAATTAAAAGTCAATTTCTCTCACCCATCCTAAACGCGCTCCTTAAATCACTCCTAATTGTTTTTTTATTCCCCTTATTTTCAATTAATGATTGATGTCTTACTAAATATGAGTTGAGTTAAAATTGGATTCTTCTTTAGTTAGACTAGTGTTAACTAGACTCTAGATTTATTTCTATGCATACACACTCTCTCCTCTTTGTTTCTTTCTTATTTTAAAAATTCCCTTTTAATATTTTCTTACACATATGTGCCTTAAATCAAATCATTAGGATTACTTTATTTTACTTAATTATGGTATTTATTTACCTCATTCCCCTTTTGATTTAGTTATTAATTTCAGTCTAGCCACTTTACCAAACTTAGACTTAGGCTTAATTAAATTTTATTTGAAAAGGCTTAGACTCTTAGGGATTTATAATTACCAAATTTATTCTTTAATTAATTAATTAATCTGGTCGTGCTCAATATTTTACAAGGTTTAATTATTCGCTCAACGTTTCCTAAGCCACCTAGATTCATTGACTTAAGTTTTAAGTATGTGGCGTGCCCTTCAAGATGCACTCTGTGCTCCAAGGGTGCCACTCGCCCTTGAATGGTTTTGGTAGTTGTCCAACCCCTAGAGTTAGCACTCCATTCGAGCGACCTTGTGAGATATTATGGGCTTCTAAGGAATAAGGACCATGTAGTATTGCACGCCCTTTAGAAATATTCATGGGTGATTGTCTCATTCTTCCCTCACGGCATCATGGACCTCTCGAACTAGGTAATCGTTAACCTACAATTCAAGCCATGGTAGGAGTGCTAGTAGGCTGTGACAGGGAAGTTTCCACACCTCTCCCTCAATGTATGGTCTATGTGCATGGCCCCCTTACTCCTTATGTGAGTCATATTAGCAAGAAATCGTGAGCCTGCATCCATGAACAAAACATTGTCAATGATCCATATACAAAATCATACTATAATCGATCATATGTCACATATGCATAAATGAAATACTCAAACCAATACAATCCACTCCCTGACTCAATCCGGAGTCCCAGGAGGTCCATCGATGCCATCAACACACACAATATGTCAAGTGTCCTACACACTCAAGGGAAACTCGTCAATAGCATATGTCAATACATATATATCAAATAATATAATATCATAATCCATCAACATCATCGCAAAAATCCATAAGTGAAACCATAACCATGTACTATAACCGAATCACTTTCATGCAAGTGTCCTCAAATAATAAGTCAATAACATGTGCTTGCAAGAGAGGGATGTTACTACTGGCTCTAATTGTTCCAAGAAAGACGGTGGCTAATAGAATACAATAGCAGAAGAAGCCAATTTTTTCTGCTAATATTCAAATAAATGACATAGTTTATGCTTCACTATCTTGCCTTGAATAGAAATCCTAAATATGATGTGCATGAGAATTACTAGAGTTAATTTATAAGAGGGAAGTGATGGATTGTTTGAAAAGTATTGACAGAGAAGACACGGTTGTGACAATTGTTTGAAAAGTATTGAGAGAAGACAAGTAGAATTGCTAAGACGTAGTCGACATGCGACGAATATAGAACACGCATTGTGGGTGGGTGTTGCCCTTGAAACTTCTGCCTTCAAGGTCTTGTGAGTCAGTTAATTAATGAGTGGATAGATACACTTTCTTCATCTATATCAGGAAGTTTCATTCCATTGTAAGAATATCTAGGAGGGCCATAAGAGTATTTATGAGTATTAAGGTGTGCATTCAAATGAGTATTGATGTAATACTTTAAGTATGAACCAAACACCAACAAATAAATACATATATACTCCAAAATATGACTCCAAAATAGTGGATATGAAGATACAACACTCATATATCAGACATAGAAAAAAATTATTTAATTGTTGTAGTAAGTTTATATAACTAATGTAGACATAGTTTAAGGTTACAAAAATACGTGAAGAGTGCAATAGAAATTATATCAAGAATTATTTCATTACCTTACAAGTTTATTTCCACATATATTATAATATTTCACACCCAGAATTGCATATGAAACCAGCATTTAATTCAAATAGTGCTCAAACCAAGCACCAACTACATGCAATTGAACAGAACACAATTACCAACCTGTTGTTTTTTTTCCTACTCGTTATCTACTTCTTTCGATTTCCTACTCACCTACTCATTCTCCACTTACTCCGACCTCATGCTCATCTGCTCCGACTTGTGCTAGCATCTCTCACAGATAGTGAAACAATGAGTAGGGTTGCACATGCATGGAACAATGGAGCTCACGGGATGGATAGGGATGGACAAGGCTGGAACAATAGAACTCACCGACCAGAAAATAGACAGGGATGCATAGGGATGGAGCAATGGAGCTCACGGGAAGGACAGGGATTCACAGGAATGGAACAATGGAGCTCACATGATGGACAGGGATGCACAGGGATGGAACAATGGAGGTCATAGGATGGATATGGATGGACAGGTCCAAAACAATAGAGCTCACCTACGAGACAATGGACAGGGACCAAAAATGTTCAAATGTCACACGACCTGATATATATATAAAAAAAAGTCGGTTGAAAGGTTATTTTTCAGCTGAAAGTTTTGTTCAGTCGAAAATGACTTTGTTAGATAAAAAAATCTAGCAAACTCATCAGGTGCATGAGGCGCCATTAGATTTAACTTTTGGCCAAAATTTAGTGTCATTTGTTCAGCCGAACAAATCAAATAATTCGACCAAAAATGGGCATTAGCAATTTCCCCCAACCCAATTGTCACGAATGTGTTACCCACATTCATGATTTTACCCTGAAGTTATGTGGACCACTTCTTATGGAAATCATTTTTTTATTTTCCCTAAGTCTATATAAATTACAAAGGCCTATTGTCTATCTAGATGATTATTTCCTTTCCAATTTTATAATGCTTCTAATACCTACATACATGGAAAATAGAGTAAAATTCCTTATCATAAATGAGATATCTATGATATATCTCAAAGAGTGTCTTGTTATGATCATCATATTTCCATGCTGAGTGAGGAATACACCGATGGAATAATCTATGATGTTTTTCTCGATTTCAAATGAAACACATTAGTTACTTGAACCCCAACATGAACCTATGGTAAAAGTTGTTGATTCACAAAAAGTCACAAATTTCTATTTGTGTCTTTGAGTTTGGCCAATCATGGATCACTTACACTTTTAATAGAATCTCAACATGTGTACTACATTGTTATAACCCTAATTTGCACCATACAAGCTTACCTGGCATCATGCCATCTCAGATTCCTTCTTTTCCAAAACATTGTTGAACAACTCTTATTAAAAACACTGTTTATAAAGGACCATGCGCTCTGCTCTATTACTGCACACGTGTACACGCTCGTTGACCCAAAACAACCTGTGTGTACCTACAAAAGCACGAAAAAAGGAAAGTTGTCGACAGAACACGCAGCTCTGGGTGATTTAACTGAACCTTCCAGCCATGCATGGCTGAGAGTTCACCCAAATACCTAGCTTCTTCTAGCCTATAAAATAAGGGTTAGGGGTCCCATTTGGAAGAGGAGAATCATAGTAAAGAAACTATACCCAATTGCATATTCCCTTTGTCCCAACCCTTTAGCCTTCCTTGTGAAAAGAGAAAGATAGAGAAAAGAAGTTGGAGGACAATAGAAGAGGAGCCCAGGACCAGGTTCGTGGAGCAGCGGCCAGCTTCATCATTGTAAGTTGATTTTTTGAAGTTAATAATAAAGAGATACTTTTCCCGTCCCACCATATGAGGTTTTTATGATTTATTGTATACTTGTTTATTGAAATCTCTAACCCATTAATCTATAGATCAAATGCATGTAGAGTTTGTTGTTTGTTTTATGTGAATGCAGGTCAGCCTTGGGAGGAGAGCTGCAATCAAAAAATGATCAAGCGTAAGGAGGGATCTACATCAAACACCCGTAATAAGGTATGTTCATTTAACTATGTATTTTCTTAAGAATAATGGGAATTAGGTCTGGGACGACGATAGAAAGTAGATATATTTAGGTCTTTTTTGCATGCATAATCTAACCCTAAGTGCTAGTCTGTAGAGGGATTTCCCACTCACAACATACACAAATCCACAATTTATTCCTAATATTTAATTTTTTTAATTCCAAATGACCATTTCCCCAAGTTGGCATGTTGTTGTAGGGGGCTCAACACTTGTTGAATGTGATTTATATTCTCTTTCCTAGGTTCTATAAAGATGAGGATGTGTTCCATAAATATAACCACAAAAGATTTTTTGGATGGATGCAAATTATCATTTGTCATCCTCATGAACATTGATGGGCCATTAGTCAAATTGAATGGCATTACCAATGATTCAAAGAGACCTTGTTTGGACTTGAATCTATCTTTTCCATACCTTATTTTATTTGATTCATGCCTTGTGATAGCATGAGTTAAGAATATTGCTAAAAATGGCACCTTTGAGATGGTCATGTGGATCATCAACCCTGAGGATGGGGTGTTGGTTCTTGACTATAAATTTCTTTAAGGATTTGTAGTCGATACAACATCACCATGCACCATCCTTTTTCTAAGCCAATGCTACTGAGCTACTATAAGGTGATGAAATTGGTCTATTGTGGCCCTCTATATTAGCTCTTTGATATCATACTTAATCTCATCATTAAACAAAATGGAACATATATGTACACATGTTCATTTGGAAAAGGATTGCCCATTGTCAAATCAATTACATGCTTTACCCAACAGTGCATACATACACTTGTAGTTGGTGAAGTGAATATATATCTATATTCTTCCACCATCTAGTATACCTATCTCTTATGCATAGAGAGAACCCTTATAGAGGCCTTAGTGGTTATAGTGATTTTATTTACTCTTTCTTATTGAAACATAAATAGGAAAAATATGTCAATCTAAGAAATTATATTTTCCACTACTTACCAATTGGCATACAATCAGGGGTAGTCGAGGCTACCATCGGTATCATATAGAGTTGATATCTTAGGGTAACAATGACACTATGGGGCCTAGATCTGTTAAAAACATGTTGCATGATGCTTATAGATATATGGTTTCCCTAATAGAACATCAAAAAATTCAAGTGGTCATGGTACCTTGTCTTTAAATTGTTTGATGTCAGATTGCAGGTAGCATTGTTAACTGACATGGATTTATTGTGACTAGCTCAACCAAATTTTGCCATATAGTTGGGAGTGTGGAATTTTTGACATATTCATATTTTAAAAACCTCTATTAAGATTGGTTCTTCTATCTATCTTCTTCAACATTAAAATGTAGTGGTATCCCCTTCACCCACATCTATGAGTGGAAGAGGCACTCAACTTCCTCAGGCTCCAATGGTTCCTTTGGATGTACCTTTGCACTAATAATAGTAAGAACAGGTTTTATGTTGATGATATGTTTTACCCTATCTATGGTCTCTATTAGAGTCATAGTCGAATCAACTCAAAGGTTTCATCTCAACTAATAAAGGATATATAACATAAAATCCATCATTATTTTTCCATGGGCTTTGATGGGTATCACACCATTTTCCAATGTCCTTTTGATTTTCTATTATTCTTCTTTGCATGTGAATTTGACTAGGAGTCTTAACATTGGTTATATTTTCTCTATCTTTTTTCTAAGAATTAGGGATGCATTTACCCTTATTTTGTTAAGGTTAATTTTTGGCTCCAAGCTCCTTCTTACCTTTATACCAAAATTATTTTTTCAATATATAACAAAATGGTAAGCCACTCCCAGTGAAGAGATGTCCAAAAACTACATTTTATTTAGATATATTTATGTAGTCAATTGTAGTGTTTTAGAAATATTATCTACTTAAAGCACTTGATGCCTAGTTTTGTACACATGTTATGGAAGGCAATGATGTTCTACATAGTCTTGTCTTTACCCTAGAACAATATTTTCCATCTCATGCACTAGTTGCATAGTTACCAATAGGATAATACGCATCCTGGATAGAATCAACAAAATTATCCCAAACATGTTTCATCTCATATGCTCCAAAACCATCTCTAAAATTTCACTTGTAGTGAGCATCCCACTAATATTTGGCATGGGGTAGGGACTTTAGGAGTGTGTAGACAATCTTCTTAATGATGGAAGAAATGTGAACAAAGAAATAACCCTCTAACTAGTCTAATCATGTTCCAAATCTTATGCTTCTATTGTTTCTTCAAATTGAGGGATTATCAAAATTATCTTGTTCTTTGAAAGGTATCGTTCCTACAAATGTATTGTTAGACAAAGATGCCCCCATTTTTGTTGTGAGTTGTAGAAGGATATGAGTGAAATAATACATCGCCATGGTCCTTTGTCTCTTGAGGGATTCCTGGAAAAACAATTGATAAGCTCTATCGATCTATTGTCTTTCTTTTCTTCCACCATGTGAGGCCACTTGCATTAGCAAGGAAAGTTGTCTAAAGTCTTAGTTAAATCAATACCCAAATTCCTATTATATGACCTTGTGAGCACAATGCATAGAAAAAATAATATAGAGGGGATTGCTTTGATACCACTAATCCAAATTGGATTGAGAATTAAACTAAAGAAAAAAACAATATAGAAAATAAATATAAAAATATAATGAAAACTAAAGTCTACTACTAAAATAATTGTAAAAAAAATTGTATAAATACAATAACTAAAATAATGATGAAAAACATTGTATAAATATAACAACTAGAATAATGGTGAAAAACATTATATCTTTGAAAATAAATGTGTTTGCTACACTCATTTACAAAAGGAACATAACAAGAGACTTAAACTATATTTTATTATCATACCAAAAACCATAAGATCCAAAAACTCTCATGTTAAAAGATAAAGTATTGAAAGAAAAACAAACTTTAAGAAGCCTAGTTAGAATGTCAACTTCCTAGGACATAACTTTAACTTTAGCATGTGAACTTTATTTTGAACACTCGTTGGGCCATATGAAATATATTTTTGAGCTCAATTGTAGTAGGATGGGTCCATTGAAAGGTACCAGTGTTCCAAAATATGAAAACGCATAATATGCCTACAAATTGACAAATTTCAAAGATGTTTCTAAAATAATGTCAAATTCAAGATAGTGGTTGAGCTAAATCTTCAATGGTGTACTAATCAATTTTTAAGTTCATTATTATGTCAAAGGAAATTAATACATATAGAGATAGTTAAATATAACAATATTTTCATTCACAAATTATAATTTTCCATTTTTTTCTTTTATTTAAAAGAAAATAGGAAAATATCAAGGTTAAGAAAACCATTCTATATAAATATAATTTGATAATATTATTTTTAATAATAATTAAGCATTAATTGTATAAGTGAATTCAAATATAATAAAACGCGTTTGTAGGGCTTATGATTGAGAGAATACGAAATTGTTATCAATAAATGTATAAGAGATGAATGCTCAAATATAAAACTTAAAATTGAGAGAATAAAAAAATGTTATCAAATAGTTTAGTTTAGAAACCATAAGTATCTCATAAATACTTGATTAGTTATAAATGTGTAATTTTCATATATTATAATATTAATTGAAAAAAACATATTATATTTTATATTTTTATATATTTCAATTAATTTATTAATAAGTAAAAATAAATTAATTATATTATATATGGAGAAAAATTTTAAGCCATCCAAAATGTTACGAACTCATAAAAATAAAAATAAAAATCAAAGTATAACTAATCTTATAACTCATGTCATAACTAGCACGTTAGCATCATTATTTATTATTATATTAAAGTTTGAAAGACACTATCAAATTTTCATAAAAATTGGGATCCCACTTTCTCCTATGGAGCACAAAAGGAGACAAAGAAAAAATAATGAGCATACCTAATTTGGTTGAGTTGGATTATCATGATGTTGTCTTGTTTCTTCAATATTCCTTTATTTAAAGAAAATGAAAATATGGTTTCCAAGAAACCTCTTCCTAAACGCTAAACGTTTTCTCCATTTGGATGTTGGTATCACCTACTCTCAACAAAATAATTCAATGTGGGTATCAACTACCCCAACAACATAATTTAGGGAAAATATGAGAATTGTGTTTGTCTAAGAAACCTCATCCTAAACGCTTGACATAATGATGAAATAATAATTACAACCCTTCAATATAATTTACTCACAAGGAATTTTGACACTTTCTAGAATCTCCACCTCATTGCTTCTCTAGTCTACCAGTTCTAACCCTCAAACATTTTATTGCTACTATCCTAAATAGGAAAATTTACTTTTCACTATCACCATCTCATGGATTTTCTTTAAAAAGATTCCCTATTCTCCAATGTCTAATGCTTAAACATTTCACTAGTACTGATTTAAATAAGAAATTTACTAATTCTTTACTAGATTGGCCAG
>SNQJ01S0230111.1:9657-23959 GCA_010110895.2 Picea sitchensis
AAACTAGTTCAACCATAAGCAAAAGAAACTATTAAGCATAACAATAAACAAATAGTAAAAGAAAACTACTTTAACTAGCCTACCTAAATTCAATGAACAACTATCCTATGAAAGCAAGTAAATAAACAAGCAATTATACTATCAAAGAAAGAATAGACAAGTAAGCAATTTAACCTATTAAAGCAAGTAAACAGTTAACTAACCTAGGATAACTTCTACTACAAGTAAACTAATTAAGATTGCTCATTGAACAACTAATTAAGCTAAGAGGCAAGTGAACTCTATTCTTAATTCAAACTTCAAAATTATTTCTAATTCATAAAAGGAAATCTAACTAATGGAAAGAAAGAAGAACTAACAATTAACCTTTAATCTATGATAAGAAAAATGTTCTTTAATCTACCAAAGCAAAAGACTATCTACCCTACAACAACAATAAAACTATCTTCTGAACTATGAAAGGAAGAAACTATCTTTTAACCTATGAAAACTCAAATATAGTGTTGGTGGTTGTGTGAATGTCTCTGGTGTCTTATAATATCTTGATGGCACTTGACAACGAAAGATAATTCAAGTGGTATAAGCCCAATAATGATTTTAATAGCAAAGTGAGAGGTGTGGATTAAGCAATCCAATGAGAACTTAGCCATTACGGAAACAACGTTAATTACCCTGCATATTCATGTGATTATTACTCATGCATTAACCATCAACATTATAACAAGATTATAATTGTACTCTATGTTATGTAAGCAAAACTCATAATTAAATTCAATTATTAACTAAAAACTGGAATTGCAATCTAATTCTAGGAGAGAAATTGCATAAAGTAAAACTATGCTATATCTATTTTAACAATTCAAATTGCGGAAAGGAAAATGCGTATAAATAGAAATTAAAACATGATTCTAGCATATAGGAAGTAAACTAATGAGAAAATTGATCAACAACTAGTTAAGCTAAATCTAAACAACAATTAATTAGGCAATCTACAAATAAAAACTGAAACTAACCCTATCCATCCACCGAAGCCTCGTTAAAGAAAACATAAACTAAAACTTTGTTCTACTTTGTTCCAAACTCTGTTTTAAACTTAATTTTAAAAGCATAAATAAGATACAATCTAATGTTTAATCGCACACGAGGTTAGTGTATGAGTTTGCAAACTCGTTCCTACTAACTGCAAAATCAATGCATATTAACAAAAGCCTTCATACTAACCTGCAAAAGAACTAAATAGTTAAGCTACAACAACAAATTATATAACAAAGGAAAAATAACAATGCATGTACAGGAAATGAGATAAAAGACATCTAACTATGAAATGCATAAATAACTCATAGAACAGTTACCAGACTGCTGGTGGGGCCCCCAGCAAGTCGTGGTCACTTCTCAAATGCACACCACAAGCTCAACAAAACGATTTCACCATTAAAACTTGAAGAACGCAGTCTTATATAATTCTGGCAATTGAAAATATCAAAAACAGAGGAAAATTGTATTTGTCTCTAATCCTCTACTTCTACTGCTTCTTAACTATTGTATGACCACCACGGTGGTATTTATAAGATTTACAGACCAAGAGGTCAACCACTGGAGCATCGAACCTGTTATATAAATAGTAAATTACATTAATGGTGCCCTAACTGCCGAAATGGAGAGAGCCAATAATCGCCCAGCTCAACAACCCAAACCGAGTTGTCAAGAGTTTAGTAGCTGGAAGGGGCAAGCACGAGCAAAACCCATTTTCCTGATTCACCCATCACTGACCACCAAATCGCCCACCATTTTTGTGCAGGACGAAGTTTTGAACGGAGTGTTAGACCGGATTGAGTATCAGATGGAGTGTCGGACTGAGTGCCGAAAGCAGAAACGTGATGCGATTTTTCCCTGTAACACCAAAAAACGTGAATTAAATCTTTGGAAACATAAAAACGTGATGAATTATACTCAAGATCAACATAAAACATGAATTATACATACCCGGTGTGGATCATAGCGTTTTGGCATAAAAATTCTTCAAAAAGCTTCTCCAAAACATGAAAAACACATATGTACATTCAGCAAAAGTATCTAATTATTGTCATAAAACTGATCCTATCTCGAGCCCAACAGATAGCATATCAAAAACTAATTGTGGAATTTGTAAGTATCTTATGTTGTTTTACTTCTCTCATTTTATAATTAATGGAACAAAAAAAACCTTTTATATTAAATCTATGATTTATTATGGGGTATAAAACTCTCAGGAAACAAAGTATGGAAATGTGCCAACAGAAGAGTTGTTGACAGAAGGCATGAGATTTGGTTTTGAAAAAATGTGTATCATTCAGGACTCAATTCTTGCTATGGTATGTCGCTTTTCAATTTACATTCATGTATAATATTTATTTCAATTTTCATTATTCTCACCAATGTAGATACACTCATTACACTTTATTTTTATTGTTGTAGATGGAATCATTTGAAGAAGAGGAAAACAATCGAGACAATCAACAAAACATTCGACCAAATAACCCAAGTCATGGAAGTAGCTCAAGCACTGACAACAGTTCCAATGAAGAATGATGATCAATATATTTGGATATCAATGCAAGTTGTATTTTTTGAAATAATTGTTTGTGAAAATCATACATTTTGTTTGTCTGCCAAATGGACATAGTGTCCCAATTGAGAGACAAGGGGTTACCAATAAGTTTCGACCAATTTTGTATGACAAAAGAGCTATTATTCATATATAATAAAATATGTTTTAATTTTATTCTATTGTGTTATCCAATGTTGTTGTGAAATGTTACATAGTTGATTAAATATATGGAATGATTCTGCAAATATTATATTGATGAAGGATGTAAAGAAATCATTATTGATATAACAAATTAATCCAATCATCATGGCATCTAAAATGCACTAATCCAAAATTTAATTTATGAATACTTTTATTATGAATATGTCGAGATTTTTGCGAACAATGGAATCAAAAATAGCGATAATTGTGCGTAAGGCATGAGTCGGTGTTTCTAAAGAGAAATGCAATGATGTGTTTAATGATAAACAACATGTGTGTGTTTCAAGAATGCAAATACATCGATGTTGTACACTTAGAATTTTCACCGGGTGCTTCTACAAGGAGACCAACACGATCTGTAATATTATTTTAACCAACAAATTATAATAACTAGCAGGCCCATCGATGCGTTTAATTAATAAACACATCGATGCTTTTGTATCACATTTCCACCTCGGTGTGTTCTAGATATCATGCTGCAGAGGTGAGGTTTGTTTTTAGCATAGCAGTGATCAATATCATAGATTCATCTGGTGCCTTATTCTTATTAAGGAACCGGTGAATTTTTACTTATAAGAGCATCGGTGCCCCAATCTTTTTTGGACAACCCAGATGTTTTCTTGTAATGTTAAGCACCGATTCTTTAAGTTTGAGAATGCATCAATGCACTTTGGTATCATAGAGATTCCATGCCAGTGTATTGTTTTATTAAAGCGTAGTATAATGTCCCCATTTTGGGACATTATAACGTGCGATATTATGCCCTACGGGAGTAGCCATATAGGTGTGAGTTCAGGAGTTATTGAGGGGTTTTTATTGGGCCGACTTGCATCGTTCATCATCGGGGTCCATTCCGCTTTTTGACGGCACTGGTTTAGTGCATTCCAGCTGATTTTTCATAGTGCAGGTTATTATGGGTCATATTTTTAATTAAATTCACTAAGAAGGTCATAATGGGCATATTACTTGGAGAAACCTCTTAGTGTAATAGCTCATTGAAATTGGGAGGAAGATAATTACATGATAAGATGATGAGAAGTGACTTTGATGGCTAGAAGCCATGGGATGGATAAATCCTTTTAGAGTAAAATGGTTAAATTAACTAATTAAGATTAAGTGAAGTTTAATGTAGAATCGCTAAAAGATAAAGTAAAAGGAATCACTTGGAGGGAAAGAATTAAAACAAATTAGGGGTTTGAGAGGAAGCTATAAAGGAAGGTAAAAACAACCTAATTCATTATTATGTAATGATTTGATGTTGAGATATTTACAAAGGAAGAGGAAAGTGACTACTTATTGTTTGCAACTGGATTTTTACAGAGGCCACCACCATTGATCCGGTTCCAGTGTTAGAGAGCCACCTCTATCCTATCAGGGAGATTACCATCAGGTGGCCTAATCATGCATTCAGGGATCCATTTGGTGACCTCACACAGCATTTTCGGCCCAGTGAGGGCACAAAGGGTTAGAAGACAGAGAGGGTTTGGCCTCCCGAGGACATATTAGTATTTTGGATTCGCCGACCCATTTGAGATCTAGCTAGGGTGCATCCCTTGAGCCATCAACCATCATCTTCTGACGATGGAATCTCGAAACGCAACAAATGAGCCAGTTAGGCAGCTCTTAAGGGAGCTTTACATTTGGGGTTCAGGGGGTATTAGTGAATCTGAGAAACCCTTCAACCCACCCATTACGAGGCCAAGGCAGTCGTTTGGAGTAATACATCATTAGTTCTGGTCTGGGATCACTGCCGTTTCTCCCACAGCCCAGAGGTGTGCAAACTCCCGAAGTGACGTCTGGAGTTCGAGGGTGGAAATCTTAAGTCAATGATCACCCGGATCATCCTTGAAGTCCGGTAGCTAACTTTTGAGCCGGTTCAGTCCATTCAGCGGAGTATGCATGCATCAAAGAAGCGGGATTTTCGATATATCACCTTGATTATCATGAAGCAGGAATTTGCGTTTTGTCAATCTACTCTGTACATGCACGCCGACGCTAATTCTTCTAATCAAAGGGTATTTGTTAGTTGATTTTACGTATTCTAGTGGCGATCCATAGAGATCCCTATGGCATTGTTAGTAGCTAGTATATATATTCTTCGGCTTATTGCATTTCACGATTTTCCTCGTATATATATTAATGATGATTTGTTTGTCCTTTCTTTGCATGCATTATATTTATCTTGCTAAAACCTTAATGAATGAAACAAATGCGAAAATCACCAAAGCATGTTCACACATTATCAAACGTCCAAAAACCCTGATGCTCGGACTTGGGTGATGAAGCAATGGATTATATATCGGATCGTTTGATCGGGGATATTTCAATGGTATCAAAGTTGGTTTTCATGCCAACCTAAGGGGAAAATCGTTGAGAGTTATTTCAGTTTGTTTCCACTAAATTTTAGAGGTGATAACGCCTACCTTGGATTACAATAGTAAGGAGGAAGAAGTTCGAATCGGATGGGGACATCATAGGAATATTCTTAATATGCTTGCCGCAGAGGCGACAGGTTAAACTAACTGATTCTGACGGATATGGAAAGCCTTCAAAACAATGCAAGGTTCAATGGAGCTGATGAGGAGTTTACATATTTCTTGAGGGAGTATCAGGAGCTTCGTCCAACATTTCATACAGACAAGTCATTCAAGGATTTTTACACCATCAAACATCATGAGTGGTATAGACTGACTATCAAAGGGAAAAGAAGGGAAGAGTGCATTATTGGGGTACACTATACCAATGAGGATGAGGAGGTGCATGAGAATGCAACCATATGCCTATTATTTAGAGTAGTCAAATGAGGGCTAGTAAGATACTGTCGAGGATAGTTGGATGGACATGATGATGGCGCATGTTCTTCATCTTCTATACTAAACGGTGTTGAACTAACACTTCATCATGAAAATGATGACACGTGTGTGATTCATATGTGTGGGAACTTGGATGTGATGAGATTAGGTGGTTGGATGGCCAACCCTTGGGTATAGACATGACTTCGGGAAGTCATGTATGGAGAGATGATGGCTTTCTATGATGTGATGACATGTTCTTTATCTTCTGGAGACACCTATAGTAGCCACTTGTTATAGGGATATAATTAGCATTCTGATATAATTGGAGAACCATGTGTGAGTATTGTACCAAGGACATATGGATCACGCAAACCCAGGAGGAGAGAGATGACTTGGAGACCATAGACCTTACACATACCTACTAGTATGCGGAGAAGGAGTCACCTCTTTTGGAGGTGCATTGTTATGCTCGGAGTTGTGGAGGCTGATTGTTTGATAGGATACTACGCTTCCGAGGACCAGTCCACCGATGATGAGGTGCACTCTTGCATAGGTCAGGATGACCATAACTATCCCCTCATGTTTAGACACATGCTATTGGGATCCAAGCATTGATGATAGTATCAGGTTGAGTGCATAAGAGGATACAACTACCCATATAGGACACAATGCGATTCAGATGGGGGTAACAATTATGGATGGTGTGGAGTGGCATACAGAAGGAATCAGTAGCACTGGGGATAATGGGCAGTTCAGTGCCATATATTTTGAGGAGTGTGTTGTTAGAGATTCCATTGTTGACACTAGAAATAAGGGGCATGAAGTAGAACCTCAGCAGGACTGTGATCAGGAGTCCCGATATTTGACAGGATAGTTGAGTTAGTGAGGGCATGATCATGGAAACCACTAGATGCATTAATGATACCTGCATTGGTGGTAGGTTATTGTTGGAAGGTCTATATGGCACATGATAGTTCGGATAAGGGACTTGCCATTGATGAATTCCATACAATCAGGGAGAGAGTGACTCATTGAATTAGACTACAGTTGTTTATGGATAGAGATTACATATTGGAGGTTGGTGAGATGTATCACAAGGCATTGAGGGAGTAGGAGTTTGAGGTGGACCGATTCACTCATGATTTGGTGAGAACAAGGGTATTATTTGAAGGTGCATAGACAACCCTTCAGGAATAATGGTCCATATTAGAGGAGCTCCTTAATGAGACTAGTCAGGGATCAACTACATCTATCTCATCAGAGAGGAAGACTAGATGTATGCTTAACTGCCATGAGAGGATGTTGGTGGATTGGTAGAGAAACACCAGATGATGGAGGTGCATGAGGGACACCTAGGATCCTTGATGGATATGGAGAGATGTGACTAGGAGATGTTGGAGGATATCTATGTGTCACAGGGACCACGATTCATGAGGGGTTATGAGACAGTTGGTATTACACATACACTTGGGGATTCAGGCAGAGGCAGTTATAGAAACACTCATTGAGTGTTTGGATTGGATGACACATCCATATAGAGTTGAGCCAACAATACACATGGATACATGATGATGCAGTATCTGAGAGAAGTTCATGAGTATACAGGGGAATATGATGATGAGAGTTAGTTCATAGGGTCCTGCAGAGGTGTACAATGGGATTTAGGGGAATGCATTGGATTTTTAAGGATGCAGGAGACATACTTGGTGGATCATGGAGATTCCTTTCCCTTGCAGTAGTATACAGATTTAGGAGATCACCTTCATTGTAGAAACAATTGCATTAGTGATGATAGATGGAGAGTGATTGACAATAGTTCAATGGAGATACCTAATGTTATACGATCTTTGGGAGTTTAGTGATAATAAATTAATTCACCATGGAGTGTTTGATGCGTGCCGATTTTAGTCCAAGTTCTTGCAGTTGACCAAAAGATGTGACTCACTTCAGTGCTTCTGATACGATTACATATATTTGATTAGTTTTATTCTCTCATCATTAGTGACAAGCATGAGGGGAGATAGACAATGGCATGGGACATGGAGAGTTGGTAGGATACTCTCCATCACGCCTAGGGCTTCAACTGTCTACCCCTGATGATCTACCCTTATCTTGTTGTATGCAATAAAGTTGAGACATTGGGTGTGATGGTGATCATCTTAGGCCATGGGATAACAAATATCTCAGAGTGTGACACAGATTCAAATTCTTATTGGGATGAGGATGAAGATTAAGCAGTTATAAATTATGACACATGAAGCGATTAATAGAGTTAGAGTGATGAACTTTCAATTTGACATGGGATGCAGGAGTCCATTTGGTTAGTGGGTTTTTTCATCTTATGATGGACCAGATTGCACCAAAGAGCAACATACTTCACTCTTGGATAGTTTTGAGAGGGCTTACAGGGGATTTTTCTATGTGGAGAGACAAGTTCTCCCTACTGATACTCATGATAGTATGGAGATGGTTAGGAATATTTTACTTCCATAGAGATACTTTTACAAGTGCAACTTCTTGACAACAGGTATAGTTTCCACAAGTATTTCATCATGAGGACCCAGGAGTGGGGTATCCAATATGTACACCATGAGAGGATAGTCACGATCAGAGTAGTGCAACGCTAGCATGGTGATATTTGGCAAAGACTAACATGGGACACCGAGATTGCAGGGTTGAGCATATCACTAACTGATAGAGGCGAATGGACCCTTGCAGAGGAAAGTTAATTTGACTTTCCATTGAGCTTCAATATCGGGGGGAGCACGTCACTTGTTAGTGATTTGTTGAGGTCTTGTAATACCTCACTATGGAAACAACATGTTGAGTTAAAGTGGAGAGTTGTGTTAGGGTTGATGCAGTCTTGGAGAGATATGAAGACCTATTTCGGGTTGAGGCAGTGTGTTATTTGCATGAGACTCATGGTATTGATATGTTAGAGGACTATATTTCACAAGGCATTGCAATTCACATTATGATATGGGATCCAGGATTACTGGAGTGCTTGGTAGTTCTACGTTTGATGGAGTTGAGTTTCAGTAGAGAGTGGTTTCTCGGGGAGTTGATTGTGATTCTTTGGCCATTGATCATTCTACTCATTTGGAGCATGTGGGTGTCATGTGGTGAGCACTTGGAGAGACCACATATTGTGAAATCTACCTTATGTCACACAAGTGGATATAGGACCCCACTATCATATGTAGTTGGTTTGGTTATTGCTTGAGGATAAACAATGTCTGAGGGGAAGAGCCCCTTAATGTCCCCATTTTGGGACATTATAACATTATAAGTGTTATGCCTATTAGAGTAGCCCGGAATAGGGGTATTAGAGACTTTGAGATATTGAGAATTTTACTGAGGCGGAAGCTTGCATCATTCATCATTAGGATCCATTCCACATAGCTTGTCTTTGGTTTTGTTCCATTCCAACGATTTTAAAGCCAATTTTGAGTTGTATGGGTCATATCTTAATTAAATTCCTTAATAAGGTCATAATGGGCATAATGCTTGGAAAACCTCTTGAGTGTAATATCTCATTGGAATTGGGAGGAAGAGCATTACAAAGATAAGATGATGAGAAGTGACTTTTCGTGGCAGGAGAGGCCATAAGGATGGATAAATAACTTTTAGAGGTAAAAGGTTAATTAATTAATTAATTTAAGTGATTTAATCAAGAATAATAAAAAAATAAAATAAAATTCACTTGGAGGAAAAGTCAACAACAAATTAGGGTTTAAGTGGGCTATAAGAAGAGGTAAAGCAACCTAATTCAATATGTATGATTTGATGTTGAGATATTTCCACGGAAGGAGGAGGAAATTGACCCCTTGTTGTTTTGTGGATATCTATAGGAAACCACCATTGGTGGATTTTAGTGTTGAGGAAAACACCTAGCCTATCGGAGATACCATCAGGTATTTCACCGTGCATTTCAGGGATCTTGTTAAGTGACTACACATCTCGACCGGTGGCGCAAGAAGTTGAGAGGAGGTTAGTGCTACGCTGAGACATATCGATATTTTATATTCCTTCCGACCCATTTGATAGCTAGCCAGGGAGCATCCTTTGAGCCATCATCCATCATTTTATAACAGTGGAATATCCTAGAATACAACAAAATCCGGTTAAAACAACTCTTGAGAAAGCACATGTTTGGGGTTCTAGGGGGTATTTCGGGGCATATTCGAGGAAACCCTTGTGACCCTTTACAGAGGAGGCCAGGATGATATTTTTGAGTCATACATCATCATATTCCACCAGTGGGATCACTAGGACGCACTCAAACGGCCTAGGAGGTGCGCAAACACCTAGGGGGTGACATCCGGAGCCTCAGAGGTCGGATCTTTAGTCCAACAGTCACCAGGATCAACCCAGAGGCAAGGGCGTTTCTTTTGAGAAAGTTTCAAGTTAATTCCTATGGGTACATAAAGCCATCAGGCCAGTTTTCAATATCTGCGGCGATTTAAAGTGACTTTCGGTTCGTTTTATCGATCTATCCGTGCATGCACATGTCGACCTGTCTTCTTACGATCATGGGTATTTCTTATTAGTTGATTTGTATTCCTGTGATGATCCATGAGATCTAATGATGACTAGTATATCTACTTTCAGCTTATTATTGTATTTTTAATTTGTTTTCCTCGTTATATATATCAATGAGTTGTGTTGTCACTGTACATGCATTATCTTTATCTTGCTAAAACAGCAATAAGATAGAACACACAATCGAAAATCACCAAGCATGTTCACACATTAACTCAAGCACATCTAGAAACCCCCAGAGTATCAAACTTAAGTGACAAAATGGTAGTTTAAAGCGATGAATATCTAGATCAATTGGATCAAGGATATTTCACACCGGTGTGTTATTTTGTATAAACACAGCGGTACCCCATTTTTTAGGACTGGCCCGGTGATTTTGGTGTAATGTAGGCATCAATTCTTTATGTTTGAGAATGTCCTTCGGTGCATAATATGAACTAAGAACATCCACGAGAAAACACCACTTCTAGCCTCCACCCACCCGGTTTTTTTAGTTATAGTGAAGTTCCATTAAAATCTCCACAAAAACATCACCTACCAAAAACAAATGTTTTAGAAGAGTTTTGACAAATTTGTCAATTTTGTAGCTTACTAAAAACCTCCTCTAGAAGTTGTTTTCCTTGTAGTGTTCATTTACAACTACCACTCTTGAGAAGGAAATATCATTATTTGTCTTCATTTCTACCCTCCAAGGGAAGATTTGATCTCTCAATATACACTTCTTGATAGGTATTTCTATCCTTCTCTGAATATGTTGTTCATTGATTTTTCATTTTAATCATCTTTATCATCAGAACAATCAATGACATGATTTTCACTGTTTTGGTTTTGGTTTATGTTCATTTTTCCTTTTTGGGTGAGCTTGTGCTTGGGGATAATAATATTGAAGATCTCCTTTTTTGTTGGTAGATGTGACATGGAAAAACTATATTCTCATTATCCAAAACCTGAACCCATATAAAAATTTCCATTTATAGTATCATCTTGTCCACTAGACCTTGGTTGATGTCAATCTCAACACCTTTCTGGACATATGTGAAAAAACTCAACTTAATCTATTTTTAAGTCGGTGTGCAAGGCATTCTCAAGATCTTCAAATAGTGATAAATGTAAATGTGATGAAAGGTATATGGGAGGAGGTGAAAGACTCAAACTAGGATTTTGGTGATAGAGATTGTGGTAGGGTTGAAATTTGGGGACCAAGAGTAATGAAATATGCACTCTCCCCCAAAACTAGGAACCTCCTTGAAAACTTTCTAATGATGAACAAAATTTGAAAAGAGTAGACAATAGAAACTTGTAAGAGCATAGATACAACTTCAGGAGTTCTTTTCTAGGTCAAATATAAATTCAATAGTACAAGTCGATAAAATGAGAATAATATTATGAACCCCTGCTATGAGAGCACCCAACTTTAGTGCACTCTTCTGATTTCTCACAATATACACTAGTGAAGAGAGTTTGGAGACAATAAGAAGTAGAGGATTTATTTTTTACTAGATCTAGATAGGTTTTGAGAATGAAAACACTCCATATCACAATCTCACAATCACAACAACCCCAAAACAACGTAGGAACTTGGAAAGCATTTACTATGAGCCACTATAGACCACCACTCAATAATTTTGACCCCAAAAATATCATAGGGACTTGGAAATCATTTACTCTGAGGCATTATAAACCACCTCTCAATAATTTTGAGTTTGAATTTTCATCGACCTCAAATGACCGTGAACATCTTCCCTTGATATAAATAAAATAATAGCTTACAAAATATAAGGAAAATTCTTTGATTATCCCATTGTTAATAATATTTTTGTGAAAAAATTGAAATACTCAATGTCAATAATTTGCTTAGCGATGGGTTGGTTGTCACAAAGAATTATAAAGAGAAGTTTTTGTAGTTTTCTCTCTCTAAAGGGTTTCCATATGGAAATCTTGTGTTCCATGTTCTATAGTTAATATATCTCTTATGTGATTATTTTCTTATGGTTGATAAAATTTTCAAAAGGTAAAAAATTATGATATTGATTCACCTCATTATAAGTGTGTGCTCGATAGTCCCTTTGCTATATTTTTCATCCATTTGTTGGGGTATCAACCTTAGGTTGAGTGAGGTTAGGGGAAGGAACATGGTGCTCTCTATAGTTGTTAGTGGCCACCATTGAAGTAGTAATATTTTTACTTTCAACTCTCCTTGCCACACTAAAAGCATGCTCCAAGGATTTAGGTTCAAAGAGACACACCTCATGTTAAGATTCTCTCCTTCAAAGTTCCCATAAAGAACTAACCAAGATTATCTCCTTGAATGTTCTTTTCCCTGAGACTAAACTTTTGGAATTAATGAATGTGCTCCATAATTGGACCTCTTTACCCCAGATTTATCAATTGACTAAAAGAGATGTATTTGCTCTTAATATCCCATATTGTATTTGTGTTCATCTATAAAAATGGACCAATAGACAATAGAATCATTTTTTTTACATTATGGGTATAAAACCGTTGATCATGTTTTAAATACAAGGATGTAAGACTTAAATTTTATAAATTTGGCACTTGGTGTAGATAAAAATAATTTATCCACCTGGAATATCTATATTATAGGATCTTTACCATCAAATTTCCTCATATCAATCTTGGGAATTTAAATGTTCTTTGATGTTGAGTTGAACCCCCTTGAATGATGTAGATCTTGGAATGATGAATAATAATGATTCTGAGACTCAATCTTCTTGTTCTCCAAATGTGTTAAAGTATTCCCCATATGTGTAGGGTTCAACAATTTTGTTCTCATTGTTTTCATGATTTCCTTTGATCACAATATCCCTTTTAGGAAACCTCTCGTCTAGGGTATGTAAGAGCATGGATTCTATGGAATTTTGTGAGATTTCCATCTTTTGATCCTCTCATCTAGGGTATGTAAGAGCATGGATTCTATGGAATTTTGTAGTTTTTCCATCTTTTGATCCATTTTATCTTCAATTTTCCTTTTAATTGATTCTTGCAAATGTGCCAAATCAATCTTTCTCAACATAGTATCAACCATTTCATTAAATTGGTTCCTCAATAGGGATACCTGACACCCTAAGTCTTCACTTTATTTAGGCATCATGTATGAGTTCTTTGGAGGTTTACTAAGAGTACAATTTTTTGTAGAACCCATTTCTATGTGAGAAAATAATAATACTCCTCTTTTTTCTCTTTATCATAATTTTTGAATCACCAAAAATAGATCTTCCAATCAAAAGTCGTGTTAATTCAAAGTTAACATACCTTTAAAAACCCTAGTTTGTAGATTGTCTTGTTGGATGATATTTCTCTTGAAGCATCTATGATTTTTCTCCCCCTCTAAATTTGATTTTTTTTATCTATAGTAAGTTGATGTGTTTTCTCTACAATTCCATAGGTTTGAACAAATTCCAATTTGACAAGAGAAAGTTATGGAAACTTTCCCAAAACATGTTGTTTTTGTCCCTTTTAAGAGAGCAAACTTGTATAGCTTTCCACGTGTCCAATTTTTTAGATCCACTTTTGAAATTTGGATATAAAATACTATGATAGGTCTTCTTTCCAATGGAATTGTTGGAACTCAATTTGGACTTTTCTAGATTTATACAATATAGTTTTACCAAGAACACCTATTTGAGACTAGTTTCAGGACTAGTAAAAAACCCTAATTTCGATAGCCTGCATTTTTTAAAGTATAGCAAAGAAAAACTTGAAATTTTTACCATAGGTACTTCGCTATGTCTCATGGTTCCTCAAAAAATTTCACTATTTGAAAGGTTCCATAATTTTTTTTATATCAACAATACCAAGATGGATCATTTGAAAGAGCCAAACCCAAGTATCACATGCTTTGAAACCAAATGTTATGCAACAAACACCCAAATAGCATAAAAATAGAAAGATAAGTAATTACATGCCTTAAGAATGAGATAGAAAAATGAATGAGAAGTATCTTTGAGGGGACAACCTCCTTTTACAATATAACAAATGCACAATATGAGATGCTCTCTAAAACTAGGTATCTTTGGTATATATAGAAGATAAATGGTACAATTGCAATTAAAGGGTCTTGCCAACCAATAAGGACAACACTAATATAACAATAGAAATGTAATAAATCAATATCTATGGATTAACATATTACCATGTTCGAATTTCATTTCACATT
>SNQJ01S0230113.1:0-14302 GCA_010110895.2 Picea sitchensis
GGTGCTTCTAATGAATGTAATTCTTCAAGACATATAAGAAAAATCATTGTGTGGTTTTCTGCCGATTTGGGTTTCCACGTAAAACACTAGTGTACTGTGTATGTGTATGATTGTTCATTTGTTCATTTCTTATTTACTCTGTAGTTGTTGGATGATAATGATACATTGATATAACACTTGGATTATATGGCTAAAAAGGATTAAATTGCTATATTATTGATTCACCCCCCCTCTCAGTAATCCAACAACCGAGTTTCGTAAGCTCCAAAAGGTGTGTATGACCAACGCCCACACAACCATGATGCCCACAATTTCCTGACACGGGGGCTTTGAAAGTTGACCCCCTTGTGCCAGATTTACATTGTGCCTCACCGATCTAAACCCTAGTTTCACATATCTTCTAACAAGCACTTTTCTGGGCGACGAAATCACATGAGAGAGGTCCCCATAACTAGAATTTGGTGCCAGGAGTCCAACATAACTAGAGTTTCATCGATTTAAGGTACATATTTGGTGCTATAGAGAGTTGCAATTCACCTACTGAATCCATTTAGGGACACATTGACAATTTGGTCTGGTGGCACAAAATCACAACTGAGCGACGTAACTGAGTTTCATAAGCTTCAGAAGGTGTGTATGACCAATGCCCACATGACCACAATGCCCAAAATCACCTGACACAAGGGCTTTGAAAGTTGACCCTCTGTGTTGTATTTTCATTGTGCCTCACCGAGCTAAACCCTAGTTCCAAAGATCCTCTAACAAACACTTTTCTAGGCAACGAAATCAAAGGAGAGGGGTCCCCCTAGCTGGAATCTGGTGCGTGGAGTCCAACAAAAATAACGTTTCATCGATTCGAGGCACATATTGGGTGTTATGGCGAGTTGCAACTCACCTATTTAATCCATTTAGGGACACAATGACAATTTTTCTTGGGGTACAAAATCACAACTGGGCGACGTAACTGAGTTCTGTAATCTCTAAAAGGTGTGTATGATCAATGCACACACGACCATAGTGCCCACAATCTCCTGACACCTGGGATTTTAAATTTGACCACTTGTGTCGGATTCACATTGTGCCTCATTGAGCTAAACATTAGTTCCAAAGATCCTCTAACAAACACTTTTCTGGGCGATGGAATCACGGGAGAGGGGTCCCCCTAGATGGAATCTGATGCCAGGAGTCCAACAGAACTAGCATTTCATCGATCCGAGGCATGGTAACTGAGTTTCATAATCTCTGGAAGGTGTGTATGACCAATTCCCACACAACCACGATGCCCACAATTTACCGACACATGGTCTTTCAAAGTTGACCCCTTGTGCTAGATTTTCATTGTGCCTCACCGAGCTAAACCCTAGTTTCAAATATATTCTAAAAAACACCTTTTTGGGCGATGAAATCATATGAGAGGGGTCCCCCTAGCTATAATTTGGTTCCAAGAGTCCAACATAACTAACGTTTCATCGATCCGAGGCACGATTTGGGTGTTATGGCGAGTCACAACTTGCCTACTAAAGCCATTCAGGGACACAATGACAATTTGGTCTGGGGGCAGAAAATCACAACCAGGAGACGTAACTGAGTTCTGTAAGCTCCAAAAGGTGTGTATGACCAATTCCCACATGAACACAATGTTATCACTCTAGGAAACTCTCCTAGGTTGCATCTCAGAGATGCCTGGTAACTTAACCTTTTTGTAACTATTTTCTCAATAATGGGTGTGGGTTTGGATCAACATGAATATCTTAAATCACTGGATTGTATCTTCAAGACAGTCTATCTATATTCATGCAATACAAGGCCTTCAAGAGCTATTATCAGATAGGTTTGTAAATCAAATGGATAAGAAAACCAATCAATTAATCAGAACATACATAGGAAATATATATGATGGGTCAACAAACTAGCAAAGGATGCTTATGATTCTTGCTTAACAATAAAAGGTAAGATGACAGTTACCATAGGACCATTAAACATAGACAAAAGAATGATTTCAACTCATAGGCATAGACAAGATAAAAGAGAGTCTGACAATAACAATGAAAGAAGCTTGCAAGCTTAATATATTAAAGAAAGTGTCTTTTTTACAATAACAGTGGATTATAGAACTCAAAATCGAACCTTCAGCCTCAAGAACTGAATTTTCCCCCTTTTGTTACATCAATAGTCTATGGATTTATATCCTTTACATGAGAAATCTAGATCCTGAAAAGTAGGATCAGATTTACTTAAAATAGACAGTAAAAAATTGTCACAAAAGAATAGCAAGAGATCCTAAAAACTAGGTCAACTCCTTATCTTTTATGATCTTTATCTCCTTCAAAATCTTTGCCAAGTGTAGAAAACCTTCCAAGGCTGTTGAATATCTATAGAAAACCATATGGGTTGAATTTTCTATTTTTAGCCAAAAACTGTTTTCTGTGCCCAGAAAATAGGTGGTTATTTCCATTTTGCCACCATCTAAAACACCTCATACATCAAGACAAAACCTTAAATCTGATGTATTTAATTATAATGCATATTAAGAAACCATTCTCTAGATGTTTGGATAAGAAAAAGTTAGATCTAGGAAAAAATATGACCCCTCTACCATGTCTGCGCTTTCGATGGCTAATGAACAGTTGAAATGTTCGCCTAAGCCACCGAAAATTTTGGAAATATTCCTCTCAAAGAATCGCCCATATCTCTCAAATAAAAATAGAGTTTGGGAAACTAAGAGAGGTGTTTTTATATTGGTTTGTTTTGAGAAAAAACCTCTCTCATTTATTTGATATTCATTTTTATTTTCCCGTGATATTCATTTCAAAAACATGTTTCAAACAGGTAAATTCTGAGATCTGAAAATTAGGGCTCAGAGATGAATTCGATTCTCCCAATATATGACACCTCTAGGAAACTTAAAAGAGGTTATTGGTATTTGATATGTTAGGCACAAAAGGATCCAACCATTTCTCAAAATGATCTTCTAGTTTCTCATAAGCATCGTTTGAAAATGATGACTCAACCCAATAAAAACGCAGAATTTCTGCACTTTCGGTGGCTTAGAAGCCCTTTTGGAAAGGCGCTTAGCTACCAAAACCTGAGTTTTGACTTTTTTGAAGCGAAAACCAAATCAAATTTTTTTCAAACTTTATTACAAACCTAAGGCTCTAAAAAATGAACCTTAAAAAATTTAGAAATGTATTTTTCAATGACTTCCTATCACCTAAAATAAATAAATTTGACTGTGTTATTTGAGGAGATAACACACAGTTCCCAAAATCTCTCTACATAGGGGCATTGAAAGTTGATCCCCTGTGCTTGATTTTCATTGTCCCTCACCAAGCTAAACCCTAGTTCTAGATATCCTCTAACAAACACTTTTCTGGGGGATGAAATCACAGGAGAGGGGTCCCCCTAGCTAGAATCTGGTGCCAGGAGTCCAACATAATTGGCGTTTCATCGATCTGAGGCATGGTTTGGGTGGTATGGCGAGTTTCAAATAGACTCTTGGAGTCATTTAGGGACATAATGACAATTTTTTCTAGGGGCACAAAATCACAACCGGGTGACATAACTGAGCTCCGTAAGTCCTAGAAGGTGCATATGACCAATGCCCACATGACCACGGTGCCCACAATTGCTCGACACAGGGGATTTGAAAGTTGACCCCCTGTGCCAGATTTGCATTGTGCCTCACTGAGATAAAAACTAGTTTCTGAGATCCTCTAACAAACACTTTCCAAGGTGAAGGAATCACAGGAGAGGCCCCCCCCTAGCTGAAATCTGATGCCAGGAGTCCAACATAAATGTATTTTCGTCAATCTGAGGTATGAATTGGGTGCTATGGTGAGATTTAACTCACCTCCTAAAGCCATTCAGGGACACAATGAAAATTTGGTTCGGGGGCACAAAATCACTACTGGGTGATGTAACTGAGTTCTGTAAGCTCTGGAAGGTGTGTATGACCAACGCCCACATGACCACGTTGCCCACAATCGACCAACACAAGGCCATTGAAAGTTTAACCCCTAGGTCGGATTTGCATTGTGCCTCATTGAGCTAAACCCTAGTTCCAAAGATCCTCTAACAAACACTTTTCTGGGCGACAAAATCACAGGAGAGGGATATGCCTAGCTGGAATCCGGTGCTAGGAGTCCAACATAACTTGTGTTTCATCGATTTGAGGTGCATATTGGGTGCTATGGTGAGTTGCAACTCACCTCCTAAAGTCATTTAGAGATAGAATGACAAGTTGGTCCGGGGGCACAAAATAAAAATCGGGCGACATAACTGAGTTTCGTAAGCTTCAGAAGGTGTGTATGACCAACGACCACATGACCATGGTACCCACAATCACCCAACACAAGGGATTTGAAATTTTACCCCCCTATGTTGTATTTTCATTGTGCCTCACTGAGCTAAACGCTAGTTCTAAATATCCTCTAACAAACACTTTTCTGGTCGATGGAATCACAGGAGAGGAGTCCCCTAACTGGAATTTGGTGCCATGAGTCCAACAGAACTGACGTTTCATGGATCCGAGGCACGATTTGGGTGCTATGGAGAGTTGCAACTCACCTATTGAAGCCATTCAGGGACACAATGAACATTTGGTCCAGGGGCACAAAATCACAACCGAGTAACTGAGTTCCGTAAGCTCCAGAAGGTGTGTATGATCAACTCCCACATGAAAATGGTGCCCACCATCCTCCGACACAAGGGATTTGAAATTTGACCCCCTATGTGTGATTTTTATTGTGTCTCACTCAGCTAAACCCTAGTTCTAGAGATCCTCTAACAAACACTTTTTTGGGCGACAAAATCACAGGAGAGGGGTCCGCCTAGCTGAAATCTGATGCCAGAAGTCCAACATAACTAGCATTTAGTCGATCTGAGGCACATTGTAATTGGGAAAATGCCTCCTTTTAAATGAGGATAAGGGAGTTAAAATCATGATGAGGTACATGATAATGATGAGGATGAATATGATTTTTCTAAGACATGAGAAATCTAAACCTAACAAAAGGTCTTTCCAATGATCCAAACCATGGGTTTCAAGGACATAAAAGATATGGGAAAATATGAACAAGGCCCATCTGAGGGGAACACTATGGGCTATGGAGTTAAAATTTTGAAAGTGAAAGAAGACAATGCATATATTGATAGAACTCTCCATAGGAAAAAGGCTAAATAAGGCGATGAATCTAAGTTATTCTTGAAATAAAAAGATGTGTAGGAAGATAAAGAAGACAAATAAATACATCAGAGCATTGATGACATGAATTCTGAATAAGTTAAGAAGACAATCACATAGTTTAAATTGCTTAGACCAAGAGCGTCGCAGGATGAATTATGGGCCTTTAAACTCTCCAATTTAAATAGAAGAAAATTTAAATGAAATGACAGGCTACAAGAAATACATACTATGAAAGGAAACAAAGCTCATATCACCACTCATTAGAATCTTTTCATAGAGACTTCAAAATCTTTTGCATTTGTATTCCATTTAGATTCAAAAAATTTACAAATAAAGTTTGATACAACCAAAAAGGTGCTCTTATACTTCTACCAACCCTTGGATAATTCAAGCCTCTTAGTACTTATACAATTTGATCAAAAAATAATTGAAACTGAAACGTTTAAGCTTTTGTAATAGTTTCGGATGTCAGTTTCGGTATACGAAACGACTTACAATCATTAACAAAAGGAAACATTTCATCATCATGAATAATCTCTCTGACCGCCCGGCTGCTTCCCCTACACCTGGCTTGCTCTGTACTTCGGTTAGGTCTGGTAAGATGGGTGACAGTTGGATATCATTTGTTGTTTCCAGGGACATGGCATTTTGTCTTTCCCAACCGTACAAGTTCCTTCCATTATGCATCAGAGGGGATTTCGTAGTCCATCATCTCTTTGATCAAAATTAACAAGTCGATGCACATTGCGTAGGACATGATTGACAACCATCGTGAAGAATACCTAATAAGTAGTGAGAAAACTAATCTGGTTCGGTCCTAAATTTCAAAATTTGGATGGAAGCTTTGTGCCAAATCTCTGAACATTTGACTGCTTCAAATACTCATAGAATAATGCCCGGAGTACCTCCTTTTATAGGCATCTATTTCCATCAAGGTTTTGAGAAAATTGGTTTTAGATGAACCACCCTTAGCCCCGATGTGTCTCAGAGAACACCGCGTGTCCATGATTTAAACCAGGGTAGTTTTCCCCAATCTGCCCCTTGTTGGCTAATTCTCTCTCTACTTTGATCGCCGAATTACATTTCGGCCATTGATCCAGGTTGTTTCAAGATCTATAGTCAATGTCTTTCCCAACAACTTTGACATCGGAGGTTGAAAAATGTGGTTTTGGTCAGACAACCCTCCTTTCTTATATAATTCTAAGGGCTCCACGTGTCCTGCAAAAAACCATGACGGTTTTCCCCCGACCCGCCCTCGATCATTTAATCTTTGTGCTAGTTGTATCTCCGATACACGTCTCGGCCGTTGATCCAGGCCACCTTTGAGATCGATGGTCAACTGAGATTTATTCTTCATATCTCTGCTACTTCGTCCAAACGACACCAGATATAGATGAGTCTTCTAAATTTATCAAAGCTCTGCAGTGATTTAACCCATCATAAAATTTCCAAAATTCAGACACTAGCTAGGAATTATATGGTGATAACATAGGCTCCAATTGGGGATGTTATCCTCCTTGCGAGGTAGCAAATAACTGTAGACCAAGTGCCTATCCATTGGGTTGTTCCCAAAACACGTGCGTACCCTGCTTTGACCCGTCACCATTATCCATTGGTAAAATTTCATTGTTAATTAATCCTCATATACTTGGTAGAGTCCCTCCAATCAAACACCCAGATGATCAATATGACTGTGCACTCATCTTGCGTTGGCCTTTGAATAGATTCTGTGTTCATGGAAAATAGAAATTTTAGCTCCTCTTCGATGTCTTAGTTCAACACATGGTCGCTAGGTCTTTATCAACAGGCAATAATATCTCATAATGGATATAACATACAACACTAAATCATGAAATACATCAACAGTGTAGATCTAGCTAAATAATATCACACTCAAGCAATAATCCAGTTGTAATAAAAAGGAACCCCGTTCACTGCTGTCTAGCTCTATATAACAATTCTCCACGGGGAGTGACAACTTAACATTGAGAAACCTGGGTGACTGAAACACTTTATTTGCCTCAGATCATCTCATGACCTTTGCAAGAAATCACGCATATACATCACAAACTGCCAGATTTGACTAGTATAATCTTTATCACAACTTTCACACCCATTCTAGGTAATTTTTGATCTAGATAATTTCCAGGAGTAACATGCCAATAAGATGTACAAAAGTACTTCAATGGCATCTTTTGGGAAGAAACTTGTAAATAAATAAAATGAAAATGAAGCTTCCTTTCAGGCTGGTGCCTGTGTGTTGTGTGCTGGGAAAATTACATTTCCTCCTTCGCTTCTTAGTGTTATTTTCAACGTTGACTCATATGCCATATCGGTGAGTGTTGGGGGTAGTTTTAATCACACCATTAATGTCCCCAATATAAATCATTAGCTTCCACTTACCCCGGTCACTTTACCATTGTTTTTATATTGGGTCGCTTTGGAAAAGTTAAACATCGATTACTTTCACTCCCCGATATGAATATTTACCGTTGATTACATTAGCAATTTGTGATCTAGCAGTATTAGACTGCCAAATGTTTTCTCACTTCTGTCTTTCCTCATCAACTGGGAATGCAGAGATGCTTTACCAAAATAAAGAGTGAAAACTGGATCCAATCCTGGGTTCTTGTCTTCGATCAATACATTGTGACATCCTGATAGCGTAGACTCTTTCCATTCAATGTAAAAATCTATATTGGGAAGCAACTCGATCTGCTTCAATGAAGATCCCATCATAAAGACTGCACCTGTACCAATCTTGCATCTGAAACTAAATGCATTGAAAGTTGAAATTGAAAACAAATAGTTGCCGAAAACTGAAAACACACATGCTGAAGTACACAACTGAAACTGATAAAAATGCTTGGTCTTCAAGCATATCTATATACAACTGCTCCTACCATACTTACTGAAACCAATGTTGAATCAAGTGATCTCAAGATTCTAATGAAGCCAGTCAAGCAAATGGTTTCTTGACTACAACTTGCTTTTAGCTCCTCCAGATAGAAAGGAGAACTCGACAAATGATAACTCAAACTGCAAACCCCATTTTATCCATGCATTCTCAAACAACAGGTACTCTGTCTTCTCCGCTGATTTCATCTTACTGGAAAAAGGGTCTTTGAAAACATGTAAAACTATTCATTTTTTTAAATCAGTCCAAAGACAAGGTCTCTTTCATCTGGTTTACCCTTCTCAAATGGGCATGCAGCAAGATGATCATCTTTCACATCATCTTCAACAAAGACAAGCTTTATGTACTCTTGGAAATATTTAGATGAAACGACAACCTCATGTGTTTGAGAAAAATCCAAAAATGCTCTTTCATGTTCTTGAATAAGAATGTCATCCTAGCTTTTTAAAATTTTTGAATATGTCAAATCAATAGAGGTGAAATCATGAATGGATTCTGCAACATCCAAAAGACCTAAAACAACCTTCTCTTCTTCAGTATTTCTTTGTAACTTTGAGTAGCTATCTTTATTAATGGTTCTACTACCTAGACTTTCTGCACATATAATTTCAATAGCCTGATTTTCACCAATTTCTTCATGATACAAGTCTTCAGAAAATGAATGAGATGTAAAACATTTTGAATGATTCTCCCCAAAATTTTGACTGTAATAAGGCTGAAAAGGCTGTGAATTTTCATTAATCTTATGGGATATGACATGACTGTCAACATTATGATGCATATTTGTTTCATTTTCAAGCAAAGAAGAAGCTAATGTTTGCTCATAATGATCTTGTGTACCAATACAACTAGTCTCTACTAACTCTTCCTGATGAGAGGTTAGTTCATAAAAGGATTCTTCTATTTCATCATACATTAAGTATTCACCATTAATATCAATCCCCATGTGTTGAATAATATTTTGAAATTTACCACATAAGTTTTCAACCAGAACTAAAGATGGGTAACTTTCCTTATAATTCACACAAAATACTGAATAAAAGTCTTCAAGGGAAAATAGACTAGTAGATGGCAATCCTTCATACTAGGATTGTTCTTCTTCTTCTAAGGTTTCCATAAACATCTTCATCAAGTAGTCTTCAGTAAATTTAACCTTTAGCCTATGTATGTGCATGTGGAATTTTATCAAATGAAAGGCAACATCATCTCCTTCTTGATATTTGAACTTTGGCAGATATCTTTGCCAATCTACACAAGGCACGTGATTCAGAAATCCAGGAATGTGAGAGCGATTCCTTGGAGCATACCTTGCATATATCGAACTCATTTTTAGATAGTGGAGTCACCAATGATGTTTTGGAAACTAGATTCTGCATTGAGAGTGGAGTCGCCAGTGAAAACTTAAATTTCTCGATTCTTCTACCAGTGGAATCAACTTCAAACTATTTTTTTTTTTTTTTTTAATGTGTGGAGTCGCCAGAGAAGGAATACAACCAATATGTGCCTAAGTGTCTACCGCTCCCATACCCTAGAACTCAACCATGTCATTCTTCCCAGGGAAATTTTTTTAAATTTCATCTCCGACAACGACACCAGAATGTTAGCACCCTGTAAATCTGCTCGACTGTCAAACATACGACATGGGTAACTGTTTCAACGAGATTTAGAGATGAGGCACTAGCCTGCCCAACTTAGAGAGGGCTCTCTCATGTCACTTGATATATCTATGGAAACCAACGGCTATATTTGATTTGCTTGGGAGATTTTTAATAGAGTTGTTGGCGAAGAAGAGGGGAACATTATCGGCTATGGAGTCAAAATTCTGAAAGTGAATGAAGACAATGCATATACTGATAGAACTCTCCAGAGGACAAAGGCTAAATAAGGCAATGAATTTTAGTTATTCTTGAAATAAAAATATGTGTAGGAAGATAAAGAAGACAAATAACTGCATTAGAGCATTGCTAAAATGAATTCTGAATAAGTTAAGAAGACAAACACATAGTTTAAATTGCTTAGACCAAGAGCATCACATGATGAATTCTAGGCCTTTAAACTCTCCAATTTAAATAGAATAAAATTTAAATGAAATGATAGGCTACAGGAAATACATACGATGAAAGGAAACAAAGCTCATATCACCACTCATTAGAATATTTTCATAGAGACTTCAAAATCTTCTGCATTTGTATTCCATTTAGATTCAGAAAATTTACAAATAAAGTTTGATACAACCAAAAAGGTTCTCTTATACTTCTGCCAACCCTTGGATAATTCAAGCCTCTTAGTACTTATACAATTTGATAAAAAAATAATTGAAACTGAAACGTTTCATCTTCTGTAACAGTTTCGGATGTCAATTTCGGTATACGAAATGACTTACAATCATTAACAAAAAGAAACATTTCATCATCATGAATAATCTCTCTGACCGCCCTGTTGCTTCCACTACACCTGACCTGCTTTATACTTTCGTTAGGTTTGGTAAGATGGGTGACAGCTGGAGATCATCTGTTTTTTTCGGGGATGTGTCATTTTGTCTTTAACAACCGTACAAGTTCCTTCCATTGTGCGTCAGAGGGTATTTCATAGTCCATCATCTCTTTAATCAAAATTTCCAGGTCGATGCATGTTGCGTAGGACATGATTGGTAGCCATCATGAAGAATACCTGATAAGCGGTGAGAAAACTAATCTGGTTCAGTCCTGAATTTCAAATTTTGGATGGAAGCTTTGCGCCAAATCTCTGAACGTTTGACTGCTTCAAATACTCATATAATAATGCCGAGTGTACCTACTTTTATAGGCGTCTATTTCCATTTGGGTTTGGATAAAAGTGGTTTTATATGAACCACCCTTAGCCCCGATGTGTCTCAGAGAACGTCGTGTGTCCATGATTTAAACTAGGGAATTTTTCCTCGGTTCTCCCCTTGTCAGCTAATTCTCGTGCTACTTCGATCGCCGAATTTCACCTTGACCATTGATCCGGGTCGTTTCAAGATCTACGGTCAGCGTCTTTCCTGACGAATTTGACATTGGAGGTTGAAAAAGGTGGTTTTGGTCAGACAACACTCCTTTCCGATATACTTCTAAGGGCGCCACGTGTCCCACAAAAAAACGTGACGGTTTTCCCCTGACCTTCCCTCAACCACTTAATCTTTGTGCTAGTTGTATCTTCGATACACATATCGACCATTGATCTGGGCTGCCTTTGAGATCGACGGTCAACTGAGCTTTATTCTTCATATCTTTGCTACTTCATCCAAACGCTACCAGATATAGATGTGTCTTCTAAATTTATCATAGCTCTGCGGTGATTTAACCCGTCATAAAATTTCTGAAACTCGGACACCAGCTGGGAATTATATGGTGATAACACCAACAACATTAGGAGAAATATGCTCATGAACGGAAATAAGGATCAATACAAACGTTTATTTTATTTGACCATGCCATTCTTCTAAGACTTTATAAGAGAAAGAGAGAAAAGGGGCAATTTTTTTTTGTATAGTTGCACAAGAGTCTTTTGACTCAAGCTACACATAAATAAAGAACTCAACACAAGAAATGAAAATTGACATATTAACATAACAATATCCAACTAAGTTATTGAAAGTCAACTAATGATACCTTATTCTCCATCCAAATAACAAAATTGAACCACTATTTTTTCCTGTATCATCTTGAATTCATATTGTGATGGATAATGGCCATATTTTTTCTCTTGTCAAAACATGGAAGATGGACTGGTTAAATTAATTAATATGCAATCATTTATTTTTTTGTACAATTTAAAAAAAAAATATCGTTTCAAATATTCCCAGGACTTACAAACTTGCATATTAAGGCTTATAAACTTGTTTGGCCACTTTGATGTGTGCCACAAAATTTGGCAAGCCTCGCATTCGAGGCCTTGTCCTGAAACATACACTAATTCAATTTAATTATGCACCAGTAAAATATAAAAATCATTTAATGAATTTGAAATAATCTAGTGTCGAAAATTCAAATACATGTATGCTCTCCTCACCAGACTTCCTTTGTGCTTCTGCTCTACCATATTCTTTCACGAGATATTTCCATACTTTCACACTTACATCAATTGGCCTTGTTTTGTTCCTTAGCTCGGGAGGAATTCATTTTATCTTTTTCCTTTGGTTGCAATGAAATCTTTTGCAATTTTGAGTCATTTGTTTTTTTATCTGCTTTACTAACCAACCTATCCCAAATTAAATCTCCATGTCATTGATGACTTCTTTTTGAAGGTGCAAGGGTATCTTTGAGAATGGAATATGTATATGCTCTTTGAAGCGTTGAAGGCATGATTCCTTCAACCTACGCATATCATATTCTACCTTGGTTCCGTATGTGTTGATGCTTGAAAGCGCAATGATGAATACTATGCTCGCAAATGATTTCCAAGATTTATTATTTATCTATATTAATAATATACTAGTAGGTGGGGCCCCCTTGTTTAACTTATGGCACTATGATGGATAAGCAACACTTATATTTTGGTTGTCTATGTGTTGGTTGTGACACAGTTTGCTACAATTCATTTGTTTCAAATCATGGTTTAAAAATGTTTATGGTAATATGTGGTGGTTGGGTTATTAAAACATGGCACTAAATGGCTTTGATGATATCTCATAAAATATGATAATGTTGTCTTGTTGATGAAATAATTATAATCCAGTTTTGGTTTTGATATTGTATTATTCATGGCAACAGTTTGACCCTTGATATTATGGTTATCCACATTGTATGAGTTGTGTTAGCACTAGGAATCACCCTCATATTGCAGAGAGGATAAGCCCAGTACCCATGAGATAATATGTAAATGTAAATGAGTGTTTATATGGACAAATGGATAAGACTCAAGATAATAATGTTCTAGCTCAGAAATCCGGGCTAGCATGCACAAGAAATTGAGGTCTTGATCAACTTCAGTTAGTAAGTGGGTGTTAAGAACCAAATATCAATATAGCATAGAAAAACCTCAGAATAAGTACTCAACGCCTTGAAAAAGAGATAATTTCATATAATAAGCCTCTTCGAGGGAGAAACCTCCTTATACACCACATAAATGTTCAAGTACAAGATGATTCCAAATGAAAATGTCTCCTTGGTATATATAGGAGACTAGGAGGCACAATTACAACTAATGGAATCAAGTTGACATAAATAAAATAACATTACTAATGTAATAATCCCCAATTAAGGGGTAATGAGCCACTATTTAGGGCTTAACATGCCCCTCCCCTTGAGACAAGTGTTGTCCACAACGCTTGAGTAACTCTGGATGCTTATGTATAAAATACTCATCTTCCCAAGTGGAATCTTCAGTCGGTAGTTGTTGGACACACCTACCACACTTAGAGGGGAGGGGGGTGAATGAGTGTGGGGATCTTTTTCCCAAAACTTCCCTCTTACACAAAAAATCCTTAATTAACATTCAACATTTTCTCATTACTCATTGTTGTCATTTATAATCAGTTAGATATGAATACATATCAACAACATATCATCCACAAATCATCTCCACAAGGAACACAAAGAACACAAGATGTATATACAATTTTTCTTTTTATTATGGACTTCAATCTGGGGGTTTTTCAACAACAATTGAATAGAGTACAACTCTACAAGAGCACCAACTCCATATGCAAGAATCAGCTTACATTCTCAGCACCAACTGAGATGAGGCAACATTCCTCAACAAATATCAATCTGTCAACATAAACAAGTGCATCAACCATGCACCAACCTGTGCCAAACAACCTGTACCATAAACAAGTGCATCCAACCATGTACCAAGTATATAGAAATCATGTGTCAACTACTCATCAACAATTACTCATCAATATGTACCAACATCATCAACTATACACTGCATGTATGTGCCAACTCATCAACTGCTTGTCTCAACCATGACTAGTTTTGGATTAGTCAACAACCCCAACTTGAAATAATCATAACTTTGTGCTTGTACTGAATAAAGATATGAGACTGATACACAATGTTCTTCAGTGTTTTTATGCAATTCCTCTAGGTGGAACTACTTGGAACCTCTCAAATCCATCTTACTTTATCATTTCTTGATTTTTTCACTTCTCTTTATTATTTAAATAATCCACCTTGACTTTGTCACCTTACTTTATCATTTAAATAATGATTTCTTCTTTTAGGTCACTTAACCTA
>SNQJ01S0230114.1:8137-21099 GCA_010110895.2 Picea sitchensis
GTACTTGCCATCAATGACAAGCATATTCTACCTGTTAAACATTTTCCAACAAGTTTTGGCTCACTCTACTTGAGAAGTATTTTTGTCCTCCTTATTCTTACCCCTTCCCTTTTTGGATTTGTTTTTACTGGCTGGGGTAGATTGAACTGCATTTACCTCAGAAGTCTTGCCGGTGGGAGGGGTAGGAGATGGAGCATTTTGAACATTAGAAGAAGCAGGTTTGGGGTTGACGCTTGAAGAGGAATGTGGTTGGGCCTAGAAAGTGCCAATCACACCGTCGGCTGCATGAGAAGAAACTGGAGCAGTTGAAGTGGAAAAAGTGGAAGGACGAGGTAAGTCAGGTAGTAAGTCGTAAAAGGTACCTGTTTGTGAGTAAACGAGATCAATATATTGAGCATGACTTATGGCCTGCTCTTCCATGACTACTCCACCCATGGCGATGTCACGACCAATGTCGTTCACAAATGATTTTGTGAACCACTCTGCCAGCAACTGATTGGGGATTTCGAGTTTAATGAGACGTCGTCTCCGTCGCCACTCATGAATGTGATCGAAGATATGAGTAGCTTTATTTTGTTTGAAAGAACTCAAAATCTCGGTTCCCATTTCATAACGGATTGGTAACTGGTAGTGGGTGAGAAAAGCCATAGCTAGGGTGTTGAAGTCAATGAAGAAACCTCGTGGTAATTATATATACCACTTCGCAGCAGAACATGTGAGGGTTCGTTGAAAAAGACGTAAATGAATAGAGTCATCCATCAACGAGTTGGATGAGCACCAGAGGTGAAAAGTCATGATGTGATTGTTCGGGTCCTCTCCTTCTTTGTTGTCGAATTTAGAGATGTCCGATGGTAGCTTGGCTGGTATAACAGGCTAGTGGGGAGAGTGACGAATTGGATCATTTAAAATCTAAGACAAATCCGGTAGATCCAAAGTGGCCAAGAAGGGTAACTATCAATTCACATGCGTGTACTGGTGGTTTTGGGGAGGAAGCCCCGTCGGCAAACCAGTAGGACCATAAGCAGTCTGCATATAATGTGAAGACCTAGGCAGATTTGGTCGTGGTTGGAGAGGATAGTAGCTCATGGGATTGTATCCTGGAACAGGGATGTGAGTTTGAGCATTCGAACCCCAAATAGGATTGGACGTACCTAGATATGGTTGGCCTATACTAGGGAGTGTAATGGATGTAATTGGAACTTGTTTCCCCCCAGTCGATTGAGGATTCTGTATCAGATGGTTCCAATACTGGGCCAAGGATAGAGGTATATTTTGTCCATAGGGTGGTGGTTGTCCTCCAATCGGGGGTTGTGTTCCAATTGGGGGTTTGGTTCCAATTGGGATTTGCGTTCCAATAGGAATTTTCCCTACAGAGGGGGGTTGGGTCAAACTTCCTTGGTGGAATTGTCCACCAACCGGAATCTGGTAATTTGGTGTGAACGACGAAATAGTGCTACTAGGATTAAGACTGCCAGTGGAAGACGAGAAAGATCCTCCAAAAGGAAATTGAGGGAGTGTCGGAATAAAACCAGGAAGAGAGTGCCCAGAAGAAGAGGGACCACCAGGAGAGCCGGATGGGGTTTGTGGAGGAGTTGAAATGGAAGCATTCAACGCACGGTATCTGGGCAATAGTGTTGGGGTGATATTGGGCGTATGCGGTGTGCTGATGGGGGCGAGACTAACCGCGGTAATCCCGGTGTGAGCACTTGTAGTATTTGTGTGATGGGCCATTTCGATGGGGATGGTCCAGATGTGGTCAGATCGTGGGGCGTCCGTACCAAGAAAAGAATGAGCAGTAGTAGACGGTACTATCTCTGGGTTGGAGATTTTAGAAATCACAGGTGATCCCGGACCAAAAAAGGTCCCGTCTAAAAATGCCCGTAGACCAAAAAGGATCTTGGTCCTCAGGTCCAGGAAAAGGTCCAGTTGGAGATCCAGAATACACAACAATTAAGTCTCTGAAAGATTTTGCTCGCATAAAACATCTCTCAGAATCAGGGTGAAGCCGAAAGTCCTCTTGAGTATTGGTAATTCGGACACTTTCGAGGGAATCAGTTCTTTCCACTTGTGGGGTAGAGACGTCTTAGACTTCACTATGTTGAGGGGAGCCCTCTGGTGAGCTTGTAGACAGGGGTTGAGAACCTTCTAGATGTTCTAGAGACAAACCCTGCATTCTACAAGAACGACATGGGGGCTCAATCGTGAACGAGTTACAAACTTACGAAGATAGTTTTATGGTCAACTTTGGTAAACAAACAACACACGCTAGTAAACAAAATCTAGGAAACAATACCAAGCAAAAAATACCTTCTAATTGCCAAGTTACTAGTTGGTGATGAAATCCAACGTCGCAACAACGAGACGAGAAGGGGCTGGGCTATGGTGGAAAAGTTACGTTGACGACCTGCTTAACGGACTTACACCCTGGTGCAAGCTCCCACACATAATCATGGGTATACCCTCCAAGGAGCCCGAGTGAGTTTGGCCAACGTCGATTCCAGGTACCATGAAGACTTTCCCCTTCACAGTCACCTTGTGTAAGATCCTAAGAAGATAGGCCACTAAGGTCACCACCAACAACAATAAAGCCTGGGAGGACAGTCGACAGTCCGATCCACATGCAAGGGCAGGGTATCTAGCTCGAAATCAACTCGAGAGGCTTCCACTCATAATTGTGGGTATACCTCTAAGTGATCCACGTAATACGTGCAATCTCTACACGGATATCAACAAAGCAGGGTGAGTAACTTCGTCAATATCAATGCAACCTCGTGTTTGACCCTTGTGTGAGAAGGGCTTCCCAGGACAGAATGTTATAAATGGAATTTAACACTCCTTAACACAAGATGCTATTGTGTGTTTTGTGCTTTGGAGAGTGTATCTCTCTACCTATTCCAAAGCGCTAGCCTAGCTAATTGTTGGTGTAATAGAGCCCTAGAAAAAGAGTTACTAGTTAAATTTTATGATCGCGCAATGTTATTAGGGGTTGTTGTTACTCAAAGGAAGCAGAGATGAAACTGATGTTGTATGAGACTCTGACCCAAAAATGCACAGATAGGAATGAAATATATCAATTTTCGTTCAATGAATCCTACGTATGGGAGGGAAAGAAAAGTTTTTCGGATCAAACTTGAACTACGATACACAATTTCCTTTAAAATGAAATTGCAACGAATCACACACCAATAACAATTCTCTATTGTTTCTTTTTCAACAATTTCAATAATTGATTTTCAATATTTTCAAAACAAAAAAAGCTTTTGAAAGAAAAATGTTTTTTACTTTTCAAAAAGGATCTACACCATAGTGGTGAAGGTAAGGAAAACCAATAACTAATGAACAAGCAATAGACAAAAACCCAAACCAATCTTTCAATGGAAACAAAAATAACAANAACGGACTTACACCCTGGTGCAAGCTCCCACACATAATCATGGGTATACCCTCCAAGGAGCCCGAGTGAGTTTGGCCAACGTCGATTCCAGGTACCATGAAGACTTTCCCCTTCACAGTCACCTTGTGTAAGATCCTAAGAAGATAGGCCACTAAGGTCACCACCAACAACAATAAAGCCTGGGAGGACAGTCGACAGTCCGATCCACATGCAAGGGCAGGGTATCTAGCTCGAAATCAACTCGAGAGGCTTCCACTCATAATTGTGGGTATACCTCTAAGTGATCCACGTAATACGTGCAATCTCTACACGGATATCAACAAAGCAGGGTGAGTAACTTCGTCAATATCAATGCAACCTCGTGTTTGACCCTTGTGTGAGAAGGGCTTCCCAGGACAGAATGTTATAAATGGAATTTAACACTCCTTAACACAAGATGCTATTGTGTGTTTTGTGCTTTGGAGAGTGTATCTCTCTACCTATTCCAAAGCGCTAGCCTAGCTAATTGTTGGTGTAATAGAGCCCTAGAAAAAGAGTTACTAGTTAAATTTTATGATCGCGCAATGTTATTAGGGGTTGTTGTTACTCAAAGGAAGCAGAGATGAAACTGATGTTGTATGAGACTCTGACCCAAAAATGCACAGATAGGAATGAAATATATCAATTTTCGTTCAATGAATCCTACGTATGGGAGGGAAAGAAAAGTTTTTCGGATCAAACTTGAACTACGATACACAATTTCCTTTAAAATGAAATTGCAACGAATCACACACCAATAACAATTCTCTATTGTTTCTTTTTCAACAATTTCAATAATTGATTTTCAATATTTTCAAAACAAAAAAAGCTTTTGAAAGAAAAATGTTTTTTACTTTTCAAAAAGGATCTACACCATAGTGGTGAAGGTAAGGAAAACCAATAACTAATGAACAAGCAATAGACAAAAACCCAAACCAATCTTTCAATGGAAACAAAAATAACAAGCAGACCAAACTATCCTTTTCAATTGCACGAGAAAAGTGATCTTCCAAATAATGAGCAAATGATAAAGACAAAGAAATTCAACTTTCAATCGATCACCGATTCTTAACCAAACAGGCACACTCAGATTCCAAGAACGGAGATTATATCTTTGCCGAGAAAAGTCAAGAAATGAAAGTCAAGAAAAATGGACAGGAAGAGCCTTTGATTTCCTAAGACTATTCGCGCACAAAAATGAAGACAAGAAAACATCAACCAATGATCCAAGAAGCTCTATTCAGGCACCTATACTGAGCTGGGCAACTGAACATGCAAAAAAATTAAATCCAAAATTTTGAAAAGAGGGTTCGCAGGCTAACAGTATTACACAGTGTGAGAATAGGTCATTCTCACAGGCCAGCTTTGATCAGAGTGAGAGAACCTTGCACCGGACCTAAAAGCAAAGTGCGAACTTCATATATTCTCGCAGGCCACTGTGGAGTGCAGTGCAAGAATGTCTAAAACTAAACAAATTTTTGGAACAAGACACAAAATTTGAAGGGGCTTCTGGACCCAGAGGGTCTATGAGGGTATCCTGAAGACTCGAAGATTGATATGAATGGAGAAAGGTAAGGCAAGAGAAAATGGCCAAGGAAAAACACAAAAAACCACAAAGAAAACGGGTTTCCTCCCCAGTTGAGTCGCCAATTTTGTTATCTAACTAACAGTAGGTGAGGACACTAACAGATCTCCCTAGACCCACCTGGATCTAGAACAAAACAAGATAGGACATGACTCTTTCCCTAAGTTATGACCATTGAATTAACTAGTAGGGAGGAACAAGTAACATACCTTTGTATCGCTTCCTAGGGTCTCTGTTACTCCCGCTTCGCTCCGGTGATCTCATGAGGTCAATACAAAGACAACATAAACTAACCAAAGTGAAGATAGCAAAATATATTCAATCGTCAACTTATGTGTATGATCAAGGAATTACACAATAAAGTAAAAATGACTTTATGGGAAAAGGACATGCCACTGTATCATATTAATTGAAATTAGAAGATACAACTTGATCGCCTTGATGTCGCAAGCTTCCTTTCAGTGGATTTTGGCTCCAACACACACACACTTGCTTGATCCTTGTATGAAGAAAATCAAATCCCTCTTGATAGACTTTCTAGAGCCTCCAAGCTTCTGTTCAAGCTAAGTCCTTCACACAATTCTTTCACCAATTCTCCAATGAATCTTGCTTAACCTTTTCCATGAGAATTCCATCAATATATAGGAAAGAATGAGATGGTTACTTGGATAAGAATGATCCCACAATATCAAGGAAACCAGTAAAAGGATAACCATTCGAATGCCAACCCATTCTTCTAGAAGATTCCCTTCTAGAACCATCGAGACTTCATCATTTTCCAAGATTTAGAACAAGTTTCCACCCTAGCTATGTAGCACAGTGCGAGAAGTTCGCACCCTAGATGAAGGCAGCCTGCGAGAATGGGTCATTCTCGCACCCTAGGATATTAGCAACCTGCGAAATCTCTTCAAAAGTATGTTTTCTGGGAAGAGATGAATGTCACTTTTCTCAAGAGAAAGTTCTTATGAGGAGCATGAGTACACCATCATTAATACACCATCGAGATTGACCAAAATCATGGGTAACAATGAGCCTATTTTCCAGCATAACCATAGACCAATAATGGCCTCCTTTAAGAAAAACATGGTTGGTTCTCCTCCCAACACTCCACTCCTCTCTTGCTTCCCAAAAACTGCAAATAAAAACTACTCTCCATCCAAAAACATGTCTGTGTAATTTTTCCTCCTCTACCCATACCAATTTCCCTTCTTCTCCTTTTCTTTCTTGGTCCACACTCTTCCCAAAGATGATTTTACTTCATCCCATGATCCCTAATAACTATGGGATGTGACTCCTCACATCGACCCTCTTACATGAGTTTAATGATTGAATTTGGAAACACTTAACAACAAATAGAAGGTTATACAGAATGATAATAATTTTAGGAATGTGGGTTGGAATAATACCCATGAATAATTCCCCCTTGGACCCCTCTCTCTTATGGAATCATATCCCCACCCCATCATTTTCATCCCTCTCGTCTCATGGCCAGTTATTATTACTTTTGTTAATTATTTCAATGTTCATAATATACAATTCATCCCTCGGCCACATTAAATAAATACATGCTCTTCACCCCACCACATCCACTCACTAGCCTATTTGACATTTATAAAATTACATTATAATTTGCAGGGATTAAAACTGGGGATGGCACATTCCCTTCCCCCTTATTTTTTTACTGACTTCAGTGCACAACACCACATGGTGTACATACAATTACACATTCAAGCTCTCTTTCATTTAATCAACATATAGGATTTATATCCTAAAATCACATCACATTCTAGCCTAAATATAAATACATAGGCACTCCAGGCCCAAAACATAGATACATAGGAACTCCATCCTGAAAATAGAAATACATAACCCATTGCCATTCTCTTATATCTATCTATATTTCTACCATCTCTCTTCCTATTGACCTGCCCAACCTAAGTAATGTACCCCCTTCATTGATCTCATTCCATCGGGTTGTACCATTCTTTTTCAAGTTTGACCCAAGGAATGTTCCCACTTCACAATGGTTAGCCCACTGGGATGCACCATTCATTTATCAGGGTCTCTCTAGCACAAGTAACTAGGAATCCCACTACTAGGATCTCAAGGGACTCACTAATATAATAAATGAATTCAAGCATCAATAAAATTTGTATATTGAGGGGCCCCTTCCCTTATATCAATTTCAAATATTGGGAATTTAGCTGAGGGAATTCTTACCTCAATTCCCTTCATCATTATATGCAATATAAATAACTAAATGCATATCTTCTTGGTTGTTTTAGCCATGCTATAAAACAATTTCCTGGATACACAATCCATCATTAGTCTTGTTCAAATATCATATCATCATTGATTCATGTATATATATTAGAAAACTAATCTTAGTCTACACTCATGCCATATACTTGTCTAGGCATGTCCATATGCACAAAATTCCCATTAGTATGCACTAATAAATTAATCTCATGATTACTATTCCATGTACATGCATTCTATCTTTGGTGTATGCATTCTATCTTTGGTGTATGCATCATACATAAATTCTATCATGCACTCCAATGCATACTTATTTCAACTTTATTTATTTATTTGGTTGTTGTTGTAGATGGTTTTCCTTGAATTCCTATAGAACCTTGCTACCTTATGCACTTCCATTCTTCTCAACTATGGAAGACTTTCCCCTATTATTAACCTACTAGCCAAGCCCACCTGGTCATTCTGCACCTCGAGCCACTAGATCCAATAGTGTTTCCATCTCACGCTTGCTTCCTTTATGCAGAGAAAAATTTCCCAACATTTTGGCTAAAATTATCAATATCCATAGTGTCGTAACATGCACTACCCCACTTGAATATTAACACTGCAATCTAATTAACCATTCCCCATTTATTTGACCAAACCAGTCTTGAAATACCATTATCATTGATTGGCATTTCAACATTCTGAAATATTTATTTTATGTCATATTTTTTGATATATTTTTCTATCCATGGATTTGCTCAATTTTAAGCACCTATATTCACTTCATTGAGTGATTAAATATGAAGCACTACTTGGCCTCTCAATACCACTCTACTCCAAATGGAATGCTACACCCTCCATTTTCACTTGTATCCTTCTTTTGTTGTGCAATGATAATAGAAGCAACTTTCTTTCTTTGGGTAATTTAGACAAAGGTTGCTAGATAATATCTAACAATCCCTTCTTCTTTCATTCCTATACTTGTAAATAGATACGACCCATCCAATCCATGAGTCACACCTCATCTCATGACATCATTTTCCCTTCCCTTGTAGCAAGTTGGTAGCTTTCACTATATTTCTACCTTCAAGGCTATGGAGTCCTTCTTAACTCCTTGTGCATGCATATGACATTCCTCACCTATAAGCTTCATGCTTTAAGTGAGAACCTATGTTGGTTCCCCTTTGAAATCCATTTAGACCCTGTAGTAGCTTAATACTAATCTTCCTCTTCTCTTATTGATTCCTTTATCAACCTTTCATCACATGCCCTGCACTTCCCTTTGCAACTCTTTGATGCTTCAACCAACTACACAAGCTTGACCTGATTCCATGTCCAATGGACCCTCGGATTAATATGGGATATACCCAAACAATACTCCTTTGTGTAATCTTATCCTATTTCTAGTAATCCCTTTACACAAAACTCTCCACTAGAGTTCACCTATTCTTATTAACAATGCCCCAATAATAAGATTGAACCCCTTTATATTTTTCCAAGTTATTGCACTTCAAATTTTCCTCTATGATTATACATAGGAACTATCATGGGTATTTACAATATTCACTATATAGCAATCACCTCTGTCACTCACCTCCATCATGTGGGAAATTTTCTCCAAATTTTCACTTTATTTTGAAAAATATCCCAATCGAGTAGTTACATGGTTCATGGAATCCATTTCCACTTTTCCTCAAACTTTAGGGAGGAACCTGATGTTTCCCTAGAGAAATTATAAATTCTACCATTTTTTCCTTTGTATTACATTTCCAATGACCATACTCATGCTTCAATCTAATTTATGAGCCAAAAGTTCTGGCTTACTGAAATTCCCATTCTGCTCAATGGTGTCCTTCAAGTGCACCAGTCAAATTCCTTCTGATTCCTTGAGAATCCTTCAGCTCAAAAATAAATTCTAAGTGGATAGATGGATTCTCTTATGGAATATATTTCTAGTGACTACTTTCTTACTCAATTCTGAGCACTGAGTAGAAATTTATAGACAATTTACTATTGACGATTTACCCCTTTTGTGCACCTTTTCCATGGTGCAAATAATACCAAGCACAAACTTTTTCCACTTAGAGAGGTAAATATGTCAAAAAACAAGGAAAATTTTCTAAGAGACATAGATAATAATATCAACACAAAATTCACAAAAACTCTTATATTTTCAAACTGATGTTCCAATCAAAATCTGCAACAATACGGAAATGACAACTTTGCCCCTTTACACTTTTCCCGACTTAGCAATTTTATCCCTGTTCATGCAAAAAAACACTAATTACTTTGGTATTTTGACAAAATATCAATTTGGTATGTCCACTACTATCATTTGAACAATTTGTCACAATTTTACCCTTGACTGGGATCCAGACAGTTAGTTATGGCCCATAGAAAATGATTATTTTACATTTCTATCCCTATATGTTGCAGGTGTATTCTTTCTCTCTTCCTATACATTTTATGTACCTAGACTCCAAATCTAGTCCCACTTCTTACTTCTATGGTTCATAATATTTCCATAGACTGATCCTATGCTCGAAATTGACTTCAAAGCAAGGTGTTATGTCCATCGAAAGTAAACTAGTGTCAAAAATATACAATGCATTGTTTCATTTGTAACTTTATCATGCGGGCTCTGTTTTGCATCTAGGATAGTTCATTGGAAAGATCTCTCTGAGTTATTTTATTTAAGTTGCAAGGTATTTATGATGTGCCTATGACACTTATAGTCTCAAAATTTAAAACTGCAAAAAATGTTGTTTAAGACCTCAAAATCACCCCACAAGTTCGTAACCTTCAAAATCTTGAAAAAATCGTAAAAAAATGATTGTTTTACTGTTATAACATACTTCAAATCTGAATCATCGATTTAAAATTGGGTGAAATATTAGACGTTGATCCACTATCCCTTTCCCAACCCCAAAGATCAATTTCCACTAACAATGAGCAACTTAAAACAATATGTACCATTGAATCTCCAACCTATGAACTCCATCGACGATTACTTTTGGAAATCAATGACTTTCTCACATATTTCCCCAAACCCAGATCATTGGCCATCAACCAAATCCCTTCGCGAACCAATTTTTTCCATGAATATTACCAACCCCTTATCATTGATGATCAGCCAACGAAGAATTCCTTTCAAAACCAACTTATTTGTGAATTTTTCTTAACCTGACCATCGACCATCGACCATCTCTTGGATGATGTGGAAACTATGTTGATGTGGCATGACATGTAGACGTTGATGTGGCATGACATGTATATGTTGATGTGGTATGACACATGGACACTAACATAGCGCTCTGGAAGATTGGCATGACACGTGGATGTTGACATGGCATGACACATGGATGTTGATTTGGAAAGACATGTCATCATCCTCCTTCCCCTTATCAGTTATCAATAACTTCTCTTGGACAATTGAACACCTCACTAAATATGTCGATGCCAGATCATATGCCATTGATGATCGACGATTTCCTCTGGAAACATCAAAATTTCACCAAATTCTATCAATCCCAAACCATCGACCATCGAAATTTTCCCTTGGATGAACCAACTACCAAACTTGTCAGTCAAATCATTGGCCATCGGTGGATTTTGTTAGAGAACTTCAACACTTAGAATTTTTGACCCAATCCAAGATGAATATGGGTCATCGATCTCCAATTTAAAATGATCTCAACCATTGATCCATTAAACTTTTATCAACTCTATCGACAAGTCTTGACCGTCAATTTGATCTATTTTCCAAGATATCCACTCTGCATATCCACTCTCAACACACGACAACTCCCAAACCCAGGCTCTATTCCTACAATAGATACAATCCACCATCTCTCTCTCTCTCTCTCTCTCTCTCTCTCTCTCTTCCCCACAACCTGCATTACCCAAGGAATGTACCCCCTTCACTGCTCATATTCCCTCCATCTACACAATTTGTTTATCAGGTCCTCTAGTGCACTTGGTTGGCTAGGAATATCTCAACCAGGGACTCTAGGAACTCTCAACTTCTTTAGGAATTATTACAACATCCTTCACAAGGCTCTTGAGTCATTCCCTTAACATGAAAAATGCACTATAGGCTTACAACTCATTTTGTAGGCACGCATGCCTCGTTTCTAGCATAACCACATCCCAATAATGGTTTCCTTCAAGCACAGCATGGTTTTTTCTCTTCCCAACACTCATATCTTCTCTTGCTTCCCAAAAAATGCAAGTAAATATGACTCTCCATCCAAAAACATGATTTTCTAATTTTTCCTCCTCTACCCATACAAATTTATCTTCTTCTCCCTTACTTTATTGAATCGCATTATTCCCAAAGATGATTCTACTTCCTTGTTGAACAACTGAGAGGGGGGGGTGAATCAGTTGTTACCGTGCTTAATCAATTATGCTTCTTTTAAATTCGTTGCTGAGACACTAAATCATGATCACAATAATGCAGGGAAATAAACAATGGCACATTCAACATCAATCATATATATGAGAAACACAGTGACAGATATTTCCTGAGGAAACCCATACAGGGTAAAGACCTCTTTTTCTTTATATGATAAGTAATGGTTACAATCTTTACATTATCATACATATGAGCACCAACTCATAGTGAGGCTACAACCTTAGTTTTGCAAGCTGCAACTTGCTGAGAGCACCAACTCTCTATTTTCTCTAGCACCACTAGAAGGAAGCACCAACTCCCTGTTTTCTCTAGCACCCACTAGAAGGAAGCACCAACTCCCTGTGTTCAAGAACCCACCTGAACCTTTGAGGACACCAGTCCTCCCTAGATCCTCCCAACCACCCTGAAATATAAATCTTTGCTACTGAATTTATTACAGTGATATGATGTTTGACGATGGCTTACCTGACTTATCACTATTCTGCTGCATTTCGTTGCTCTGTGCGCTATGCCCAGTCACCACACAATTCCTCTTCTCTTCTCTTCAGCTGCTGCACTCGGATCCTTCTTCAACCATGAATTATCTTCACTAACAACAATCACAACAACCTCCAATGGCAACAACAACGGCCAATAGCAACCACAAATTCCAGCAGCAACAACCTCCAACGCTCTTCTCTGTACCGTGTATTTATAGCTTCTATGCACCTTGTGCATGCAGTGTTCACAATGCCTCTGCATGCTGACTCTGCACCGTTATCCTCCGCCTCTCGAGTGTTCTGTCTGATTATCATCGTGACTCTTCAACTTCTTTGGCCATTTTCCCACGCGTTCATCATTACTGGATGTTATGTTGAGATTCCTCAGTTTCTCTGGCAGTTGAGATTCTTCGTCTTCTCTGTGGAAGTCGAGCTCACCTTCTCTGTTTTAGTTACAGGATTACACACTCATCCATCTGTCAATTCCTTCTAAGAGTAGTCTTTCTTCACTTGGATGAAGCTTGGAGCTCTTCATCTCTTCTGGCGATCACTCAGCGGTCTCTTCGACTTCTCTAGCAGACGTCATCAATGGTTTCTGGCAGTCTCACTGCATCGTGCCTTAGTAGCCCTCCAATTTTGTTTAAATTCATTTACATCATTGGATATGCGGTGAGCAAATCTATACGGTCAGTATTTGTGCTCTCAGATCTACGGTCTGGATTCGATTCCAGAGCCCCCTTGCCATTCTATCTTTAAGCGGAGGGAGGGGGTCCAGAATTGGGTGCGCATCTTTCGAGCGGTCAGGATTAAAGTGTTCAGATCAAC